>JAASAO010000074.1:0-43929 GCA_017311375.1 Mytilus coruscus | reverse complement strand
GGTGTCATGACTGGTTTCAAGTCTGTGATGTCTTGGTTAAGGTAGCACGGTAGTATTTGCATTCCGGAATTTAGGTTGCTCTTTGTGTACCCTACTTAAGTCAATGTATCTGAACAGTGTGATTGGACAAAAATACAGTATCAACTGAACATACTTTCCCAAACTGAGGGATGTATCAGGTGTAGAAAATATGAAAGAATTTTACATACAGGTGAAAATGAATTTTGAGAATTTTTTAATTTTGTATTCACTGCATGATAAAAGACCTAAAAGCACTAGTGGCCTTAGGTTTTAAAAATAGCAAAAAAGTAAACGGTCATGATACATATTCAAATTTATTTCTGATTAGTATAATGAAAGTACTTCAGTTAACTGTGTATGTAGAATTTTTCGCAGTGTTAGAAAGTGGTGAAAATCCTAAAAAGGCTATCATTATCCCTTATGGGCCAGGAAATACTACCGTGCCACCTATACGACCAAAAAAAATTTAATTTTTGCGGTCGTATAAAAACTATAAAAAACTATTGAAAAAGGCTTAACGACTCATCAGATTGATACAAAGCAGCAACAACAAAAAAAAAAGAAAAACAAAAACAAAAACAAAACCAAAAACAAACAGAAACACTAAAGACCCAAAGTGCAGATCTATGAGTTCTCACAGTTACTGAAAACTATTTCAAAAGCTAACTACAACTAATAAATAAACCATGTTTTCCAAATTAAAATCAATCAGTACACATCCATTTGATTTATTGTAAAACATCAAAAACTATTTGAGAAAAACATGACCTTGTGCAATACCAAAATATAAGTATCGGCTGGATATAGGATCATAAGTGTTAAAACTGTATAGGGATCTAATATCAACAGCAATAACTGTCCTTTCCTAGATTTAGATATATCAGTATTACACCAGAAACTCTTATGTTGTGCTCTTACACAAAAATTTACGACAAAAGGGATGATTTTTCTTTCCTTATTGTTAATTTTCCATTTTTTGGACGGTGATATTCCTTTGGCACCGTCTTACGGTGTTTATATATCCAAACTCGTTCGCTTTGCTCGTGTGTGTAGTGACGTTTTGGATTTTAATTAGCGTAATCTATGTATTACTAGTAAATGTCAGGGATTTCGTTACCACAAATTACTTAAAACCTTTACCAAATTTTTTCATAGATACAAAGATTTGGTCTGCAAGTTTGGCGGTACCTGTAGAAAACTTATTTCAAACGGAATAGCACATCCTAAATTTTACGGTGATGTAAACCGAGCCCGGAAATTTAGAAACGATCCGTGTAAACATATAAATCCTTTGAATAAACTTATTCTAAAAGGTTACCTTTTCAACGCTGTAATTAAATCTTTGAATATTGTTTTTATTGGTATAAATATTGATTTTGTTATCAGTAAATTAAAACCATACTAAATATTACACATACGTACTTTCACGGTACTACAATATGTCGATACCTATAGTTTGGCATTGCACAAGTTTATGTTTTTCTCTGACTGTTAATGACGTCTTTATACTAAATCCATTGGATGTTGGATGTGTACTGATAGATATTTTAGTCTTAGATACATGATTTTTTTCATTAGTTGTTATTGGCATTGAACTAGCTGTCAGTAAATGCGAGTACTCTCAGATCTGTACTTAATGTCTTTTTGTTTTTGGGATGTATAAGTACCCGTCCACATCCACTCTGTGTTTCTGTTAGATGTATTTCTATTTGTATCCGTCTGACGAGTTAAGCATTTTTTCAACTGATTTTTATAGTTTGTTCTTATGTTGTAATGTTACACCACTGTCCCAGGTTAGGGGAGGGTTGAGCGCTCACAAACATGTTTAACCCCGCCACATTCTTTATGTGCCTGTCCCAAGTCAGGAGCCTGTACTACAGTGGTTGTCGTTGGTTCATGTCTGTTATATTTGTTTTTCGTAAATTGTTTTGTTATAAATTAGGCCGTTAGTTTTCTCAATTGAATTGTTTCATATTTTTCATGTCGGGGCCTTTTATAGCCGACCATACGATATAGGTTTTTCTCATTGTTGAAGGCCGTACGGTTGCCTATAATTGCTTACATCCACTTGATTTGAACTTTGGTGGATAGTTGTCTCATTGGTAATCATACCACTTCTCCTTATTTTCATTTTTTTTTAACATTTAGTTATTTTTTAATTTATTTATAACAAAATCAATGTAAGAACTGATGAAAACAATAGTCAAAACTCTAATTACAATGTTGAATTTATAACCTTTTAGAATAAATTTTAAAAAAGGATTGATATACTTACATGGAGCGTACCTTAAATTGGTAAAGGTTACTTATAATTAATTTGAGAACGAGAACTATCTATGTTCTGATGATTGTGAACACCGCAAAAATAGTACTGGCATTAAAATACGAATATTTTTTTCATTGCTTCTATAGAGTTTGAGAAATTATTTGAATAAAGGAATATATCTCCCACATGCAAAGCTCCGATTCCTTGTCCCGATTCGGGTATACTTTAGGTCCTTTATGGTAAAACCATGCAGCCTCGAGCCTCACTGAAGAGACATAATATGAGTTGTCGAAAGACACACCTGGTACATGAACATTGGTACCGTTATAATCTTATAACTACCACCGGGTCGTTATCTCTGTTAGTGAAATGTTAGTCCCAGAGAGTATCACCAGCCGAGTTGCCAGTACTTTGGTACTGGCACGCAAAAACGGATAATGATTGATTGAACTTTGCTGCTATAAAACTTTAAAATCAAATAAATTCAGGAGTATATCTTCTTCTTTAGTATCAATATACCATGAATATTTACCGTAAATTTTAACTTGCAAATAACATTATAGATGTTTTGATAAATAATTTGTTTTATAACAATCAAGGTTAATTAAAATTCACCTAAGATTTACCTGTATTTTATTTTTAAAGAAAATATGTTTCTTACAAGGTTTAAGTATAATATTATTTAAAAACAAATAATTCAATACAATGTTTATTTGTAATATGTTTTTTTTTCTTCAAAGAAATACTTAAAAATAAAGAAGAAGTCAGATAAATAGAAGTAAGATTAAAAATCATTGAATTTGTAAACTTAAAAATTGTCATCCGAACAAATAAATTGATGATAGATAATATTATAACAAAATATAATTTTAAGATGTGAAATAATGTTACTTGGACCAATATATAATCAAAGATGTGAAATAATGGGTGAAAACTGTTCACTTTACTTCTAAGCATGAATAATAAATGGACAGTAATCAGATTTGATTTTAACTGACTGTGTTATCCAAGCTGAAAAAATCAGAACAATTTCCTGGCATCAACGCAAAAGGCTGTTTTTTTTCCACTACACACAATGCATCTGGAGAAAAGCACAAGAAACAGGTCTTCAGGTTCCATACAAGGAAGACAATAACATTCATTAACTAGTACGCCGTGCCGCTGTCCTTCAACTTGTACCTACTGCTGAGGTCGAAGATGTGTGGTTTAATGCCCTAACAGACATAGATCAGATTATACTTACAGCAACTACACGCCCTTTACAGACTATGTAACAACATACTTGGTCTAACAGAACAGTCACCTTTGGAACCATTACACAACACAGGGACCGAGGACTACAAATCATCTAGAGGGGTGGCACAGCAAGCTGAAGAAACATGTCCAGCACCCACATCCAAACATCTTTAAACTCATAAAACTACTGAAACATGAGGAAGCTTTCAACGCCCTGACCATGATCCAGTATGCAGCCAGTGGGAAGAGAGTGGCCCAAAAACGAAAGTATTTTGAAGTCAACAACATATTTAGAAGAGCTTAAGGTTAGACACAGCAACCAGGAAGTCACAACAGTACAGTTTGGTGATGCAGCCTCCCACCTTCTTCGTGTTGAATAGATTAATAAACTTCAATAGACTTATATAGTGAATTTCTAATGTGTGTGCTACAATATGACATTTGTTTTAGTGCTGTTGTATTATTTGTTTCATATTATAATGCTTGCTTGAATCTACGGTTGAATTTGTGTTATAAAAGAAATAAAATAATTTACTTATATTTGTTTCCATTTCTTTCATATTTGTTTTAATTAAAAACACAGAATTCATACACATACAAAAATAACCTATTACCTGTCCTAAAAAACACTTGTCAATTAAAAGTTGATTAAACAATGTTTATACAGTATAATCCTTTGTTTGCACAAGTTTTCCCCCCTATTCCCACTTGAAAATTTAACTTTTCTTACCAGATTTATAAAAAGTGGGAATAGGAGGAATGAACCTTACGATTATCTTCCTTAAATTTTCGATGACTATTATTTTTGTAACGAGGCCATATATGATATTAAGAACACAGACACGCAACAAAACCGTACAGATCAACCTGGCGGCTGAGTAATTCTTAAAACAACACGTTTACATGGAGAAATTAGCAGAAAATGATTTTACACATTTTTATCACCGCCATATTGGGATCGTGGTAACAGATCAGTTAAACACCAGTGCTTATACTCAAGTTATTGTCTGCGAACCAAAATGTCTTCAGACGCAGACAACACCATAACATAATACTACCGCAAATAAATGTGCGGTCGTATAAAAACAAACCGTAATGTTGTAAGTTTAGAAATTTTTACAATGTTCTTATTAATATTATCGTGAAAAATGCGACACGTAAGGACCCGCAAAAATAAGAACTTGCTGATTTAATTTAGATAGCATTATTTCTATGCAGCATTTTCTGAACTCGCAATAATTAATCTCGCATTTCTGTCCATTTTCCAACAATCGCACTTATAAATGCAAGTAAAAATTTCTGAATTTATACAGTATATATATACCTAGTCATAATTTGATATAAAAATAAGAAAATGTTGTATGAGTGCCAATATCAAACAGAGACCAAAATGACGTAGATTTTAGATACTATAGGTCACCGTACAACCTTCTACAATGAGCAAGAATCATACTGTATAGCAAGCTTTAAAACTTTCGACATGAAAAAAATGCAAAACAATTCAAACAAGAAAACCAACAATATGATTTCTGTACAAATATGATACACAGCAACAAACGATAACCATTGACTTACAGGCTCCTGACTTGGGATAGGAACATACATAATGTTGCGGGGTTAAACATCTTTGTGGGCGCATGTTTGAACCATTTTGATCTTCCTTTTGTGAAAATAGAGTAAAGTAAGTGCATTTCATTTGATAGTCTTTATCTATCTGACATAATCTATTTAGGACCTGAAAAGAGTGCTAAAACTCCGAGATGATGAGTTAGAGAAGCAAAGACAAGAAAACACCGTGAGTTTTTAATTCAAGTTTATTTTATTTAGAAAGATTTAAAACTATTGGCTAAGTTATCAATACATTTACATGATTATTATTTATGCTTATACAAGCTGAATATTTTTTTTTCAAAACTATTTGATAGGAAACGTTTTGGAATTAAATCCTAGATGATTGAAAGAAATTATGGACTACTGAGAGTTATCTATAAATCCTAGATGATTGTCGGTGATAAGAAATTATGAACTACTGAGAGTTATCTATAAAATGAAAAGCATATTTAATTTAATTTAGTGCAATATACTAGTTGTAGAATATCGGAAGATCTTTTAGTTAAATTCAGTGGGAAATATTTGTTGTTTTACGATAGAATATGAGTGTCTTGGTAGTACATATGTATCTTCGGACATATTTGTTGTTTTACGATAGAATATGATAGTGTCTTGGTAGTACACATGTATCATTGGACATATTTCAGGAACGCAAAAAGAAATTAAGTGTTACTGAGATTGAACTGAGTATAGTGAAGTCAAAGATCCAGGTAATTATTAGTAAAACCATTAATTGACGACAATGTTTTTTCTTCAAAAGTAATCAACTCATTCATTCAATGAATGGACAATGTGTTTGTATGGTATAACTATCATAGTTAAATGTCTTGAAAAATATTAAGTAATACACGATGAATTCGAAAGTGTGAACGATAAGGGACGACATCAAAAGATCAATGTAGGATAAAAAACTTAAATCAAATAGTTTGGGGTGGAAAGGGGTGTTTAAATTGCTGCAAGTTTTGTTTATCCAAAATTGATTTTACATATATCCATATTGGTCAATCAATTTTTCCCAAATTAAGAATTAAGTTAAGGGGGATTAAGTTTTTTATCCTACATTGAACTTTTGATGTCGTCCCTAAAACATCAACTAAATCAAAACAAAAAATTCACAGATTTAGAGATACCAGCAAAGCTAGAAATTGAACCAAGTCAAACAAAAAGAGGTACATACATATGGATAGTCTTTTTTAAGTTAAAGGGATACATTCGAGCTTTACAAATGATTGTATTGATATCAGTTGGAATAACTATTTTTTAAATGCATTAAGTAGTTTTTCAGAGGTATTAACTTTTATCTGAGTGAAAATACGGAACTTAAAAAGGGTTAAATATACTGTTGAAACTGTTTCTTTCCCATTTAGAATGATAGTTAGGCTGTAGCGTTTAGAAAGCCAAAGTCTATTTCATTATCCCATTTAATTAATCGTACAATATAGCTGAGAACGAGACCAGAGTAATCAGCCAAACAACAATTTAACTTTTGAATGTTTACCTGTGCTAATGACAGAAACAATAATTTGATGTTTTTAAGTGTGAAAGTGAATGAACATGAAACAAAATCTATGCAAATAATCAACATATTAAACCAACAGCATTTGTTTCCAGTGGCGGTGAATATAATAAAATAAATATTCAATTTCTTTCAGACATTAGAAAGTGACGCAATAACATTCGTTTGCGAGCAAACTGTTGAAAGAAACTTTAATAAGGTATGGAATTTAAATTAAAACGTAACTCGAGATTTCTGGCTATTTTTCCGTAAGTTACATGTAGAATTGAATATTCCTGCATTCAAATTCACCAATTACAGATCGATAAACCTGAGCAAAATTCAGTTTATATGTAAGTAAAGTGAAAACTGATAAAGAAGATACACAAGAAATAGAAATGCATGATGACGATGACGACGACGATTACGATGATGATTACGATGATGATGACGATGACCACGACGACGACGATGACAATGATGATGACGATGACGACGATGATGACGACGACGACGATGATGATGATGACTGCTTAACGTCCAGTGGCAAGTTAAATGCATACTCAGGACGAGAATATGTTAATATGATTACTAGACCCACAAGCTGAGTCGAACTGTTAACATGCTAGTTCACAAGGTAACATTCTGTTTAGAGTCATGTTACCCTTGCCGTACATATTATGTTGACTACGGGCTGTCAGCTGTATTTGGTAAAGTGTTTCTCCACTAACCAAATAAGTTTTACAAATTTTAAGAATTATAATTTTTTTTTTATATTGTCTACCTTTATTTTTGATATCAAGTGCAACCTTATTGTTCCCTTTATTGTGTTTTACCAGTGTGCCAAATATACCATATCTTATGTATTTCTTTTTTTTACCTGAAGGTGAACAGTAAATCCATTTTGTTGTTTTAAAAAGACTTAATCAAGCAATGGCCTGTGTTAACCATTCAAATAAATTCAACACATGGTCATTTCTCAAAAGGAAGTCTCTTTCATGTCTTTCTACATTTATGAATGACAGCTCCAGAACCCTCTGCATGCATCTGAAATAAATAAAGAAGCTTGGTTAAAAAACTGGTGGCAGAATAATCATCAGAAGAATTTTGGAGACAATTTATAGGAAAAAGAAAAGATTATATCATTTTTTTAAATATTATTACTCCAGATCTTGTCACCTACAAAAAAATCATACCGGATTTAAAAAGAGACAACTGAATTTATGCAAAAGATATATAATTTCTGAAATTTCGTGTGACGTCAATGTTTATTTGACAGTTATAATTGTTTGATTGTAGCTTAAGGAACAAAAGACACACCTGTGCCTATATCATGTATATAGCTCACCTAATGAAAAAAAAAGCCAGTCTGCCATTTTGGACTTTTATACAGTGTTAGATGTACATACTATAGTTAATGTTTATCTTAGTTTTACTAATCATATTTGCAAGTCCTTGTGTTCAATGGTGTTACTGATCATATTTGCAAATTAGCACTTCTGTGTTGACACAAATTATCATTTATTGTTATAATTTACTGTTTACAAAACTTTGAATGTATCGAAAGGTGTCTTCCTCGAAGGCCAACGTTTTATATGTTACCTATTCCTTGAACGCCAACAAAAATATTTCAATTGATGTTTATATAATAACAATAGGTGTTTTTATAACTATTTGAATGTTTTATATGTATTAAACTATTAAAAATAATTAGTGAACTTGATAAAATGAAACATTTTATCACTTTTGATAAGAAAAATAGTAGATTTTCGGGTTAAAATTATTATGAATTTTAAAGAAATAAAGAAAATTAAAACGTTTCTATTACTTTTATCAACAAAAGATATTTTGGGAATGGAAATTTTAATAACATAAGACATTTAAGAAATTTTAGTTAAATACAATTATTACAAACTGAATCAAAGTACTGAAGTACTGAACATCGGATGACCACAAGTTCTTGTGGATGGTCACAAGCACTTGTCTCAGAAAAAAAAAATCACATCTATATACCTGAAAGTGAGGTTAATGTATAGAGATGTATTTTTTTTTTCTGAGACATGTTCGTGCGTGGATGATGAATAAATGACAGGGAATTCAACCTAACCGTAATAACTATTACTGTAACTATATTGTAGTGATACAAATCAGTATACTCTAGTTTGTTGTTATATATTATATTAATATTTGTATATAACAGTTACATGTATATATAATTTTCATCCATTTGTATATCATTCTATTCTACTATTCTAATAATAGTGCAGTGCAAGTGCATGGTGGACACTCTTCTGTAATAATTCGATTTTTTTAATAGATTGGATTTGAGAAGGCATTCATATTTTACCGCAAAACGTACTTGAGATATTCTTCCGCATATGTTAACACAATTTTTCTGAACGTGTGCAAAGATATTAATGATTTTGTTTACTTATATATATATATTTCTAACGACAAAACATTTTCATATTATTAATTTATGTTCTAAATTAAAATATTTTTTTGAGTATTCATTGAAGAAATGAATTTATAACAAGCGATAAGGAATGTTATTTTGCACTCGATAATGTCCGCGTATTCATAGATCGGTTACCAGTCAAACACGAAAGTTACGTAAGTAGAAATCTATCTGGCAACAATACATCGGTATGCCCTCACGGTCGGTTACCAGTCAAACACGAAAGTTACGTAAGTAGAAATATATCTGGCAACAATACATCGGTATGCCCTCACGGTAATCGCGATGTAAAAATGTGTATGGATAAGCTGATATGAAGCACTTTTTCAAGTTATTACATAGTCTTGTTATGTGCTGAGAGTGATTTTATTCAGAAAGACGGACGGACCTTATGTTGTGCATACATTATTACACACCCTCTAGTGTTGGTTAATATACAAGATAAACTTTGAAATCATAACCATTCTCAAGATATAGAGTGGACACGATCTTTACCATAGGACATGGGGTTGTCAACTGTAACCAAAGTTTTTGACCTTGACCTTTGACCTGGGAAGTTGTACATAAATTATGATGCACCCTCTAGTGTTGGTTGATATACATGTCAAGTATAAACTTTGAAATCAACGGTTCTCTATATATAGAGCAGATACAATTTGTTACGGACGGACGGACAGACTGATTACAATAGGGCGAAGCCACTAGGCAGGGCCCTAATAACGCATAGTAATCTTACACGAGATACAAAGTTTCAAGAAATTCCATCAAGTGGTATGGGAGGATATTACAGCACACACAACTATAGAACTATTGAAAAGCAACATCAAAGTCCAAAGAGTCTAATGTAGAATTTGTGCATACTGGAATTTCTGAAAATATGCAGATGTTAACTTTGTGATGCAACACTTTTCAAAGTTTCATTTTAAGAGAATCCATATTTGTGCAGTAACAGCAAAAAAATGATTTTCAACAACTCGACAAATATGAACTAGATTTAGCTACCTGTAATGGTGTCTTCCACCTATTCCCACTTTTTAAAAATCACTATTCCTTCTATTCCCACATGCAAATAACAATAGATGTTGTGATAAATAATTTGTTTTATAACAATCAAGGTTAATTAAGAATTCGCCTAAGATTTACCTGTATTTAAAAAAAACATATTTCTTACACTGTTTAAGTATAATATTATTTAAAAAAATATTTTTCAATACACTTTATTTGTAATATGTTTTTCTTCTTCAAAGAATTACTTACAAATAAGGAATAAGTCCGAACAAATAAATTGATGATAGATAATATTAAAACAAACTTTCCCATCTTGCAAGATTTCCATGTACAACAAACGCAAGAAGAATCTAGCAGTTTTACCAAAAACTGTTGATGAAATTAACATAGATGGTATTTAGGCACGTACTACCAAAGGTTACCCATTCCTGCTAACAGACGACAACACAGTTGGGCGTATGTTAATTTTCAGTACTCAAAAGAATCTAACACACTTATCAGCTACAGATATCATATATGGCACTATCTTCCTGGACTATGAAGTCGCTATCCGAAATGCAGCATATTCTGTATTTCCTGTCATCAACGCAAAATATAAAAAAGAAGATGTGGTATGATTGCCAATGAGACAACTGTCCACAAAACACCAAAATGACACGGAAATTAACAACTATAGGTCACCGTACGGCCTTCAACAATGAGCAAAGCCCATACCGCATAGTCAGCTATAAAAGGCCCCGAAATGACAATGTAAAACAATTCAAACGAGAAAACTAACGGCCTTATTTATGTACAAAAAATGAACGAAAAACAAATATGTAACATATAAACAAACGACAACCACTGAATTACAGGCTCCTGACTTGGGACAGGCACATACATACATAATGTGGCGGGGTTAAACACATTAGCGGGATCCCAACCCTCCCCCTAACCTGGGACAGTGATATAATAGTACAACATAAGAACGAACTACAAAAATCAGTTGAAAAAGGCTTAACTCATCAGATGGACAAAAATACAAGTGGACGTGGCAGGCTACTTGTACTTCCCAACAACAAAAAGACATTAGGAACAGATCTGAGAGTACTCGCAGTTATCTGACAGCTAGTTCAAAGCCACTAACAATTAATAAAAAAAATCATGCATCTAAGACTAAATTATTCGTACACATCCAACATCCAATGGATTAAGTGTAAAGACGTCATAAACAGTCAGAGAAAAACATGACCTTGTGCAATGCCAAGATACAGCCTGAGGCATCGACAGATTGTAGATCCATGAATGTGTATATGTATATAACATACTAGTAATATTTAGTTTGCTTTTAATTTACTGATAACAAAATCAATATTTATACCAATAAAAACAATATTCAATGATCGTATTACAGTGTTGAATTGGTAACCTTTTAGAATAAGTTTATTTAAAGGAGCGATAAGTTTACAAGGATCATTTCTAAATTTCCGGGGACGGTTAACAACATATCCGTAAAAATGAGGATGTGCTATCCCGTTTGAAATAAGTTTTCTACAGGTACAACCAAACTTCGAAACCAAATCTTTATATCTATTAAAAAATTTAGTAAAGGTTTTAAGTAATTTATGGTAACGATATCCCTGGTTTAATAATTTACCAGTAATACATAGATTACGTTCGTTAAAATCAAAAACGTCACAACAGACACGGGCATAGCGAAGGCTGTTTTTTTCCCACTACACACAATGCATCTGAAGAAAAGCACAAGAAACAGGTCTTCAGGTTCCATATAAGGAAGACAACAACATTCATCAACTAGTACGCCGTGCCGCTGTCCTTCCACTTATACCTACTGCTTAGGTCGAAGATGTGTGGTTTAATGCCCTAATCGCTACATAGATCAGATGGATACTAACATAAACTACACGCCCTTTACAGACTATGTAACAACATACTGGGTCGAACAGAACAGTAACCTTTGGAACCATTACACAACACAGGGACCGAGGAATACACATCATCTAGATGGATGGCACAGGAAGCTGAAGAAACATGTCCAGCACCCAAATCCAAACATCTTTAAACTAATAAAACTACTGAAACACGAGGAAGCTTTCAACGCCCTGATCATGATCCAGTATGCAGCCGGTGGGAAGAGAGTGGCCCAAAAGCGAAAGTATGGAGAAACCAACAACAGATTAGAAGAGCTTAAGGTTAGACACCGCAACCAGGAAGTCACAACAGTACAGTTTGATGATGCAGCCTCCCACCTTCTTCACGTTGAATAGATTAATAAACTTTGATAGACTTATATACAGTGAATTTATAATGTGTGTGCTACAATGTGTGATTTGTTTTAGTGCTGTTAACTTGTACTGTTTGTTTCATATTATAATGCTTGCTTGAATCTACGGTTGAATTTGTGTTATAAAAGAAATGAAATAATTTACTTATATTTGTTTCCATTTTTTCATATTTATTTTAATTAAAAACACAGAATTCATTCATATACAAAATAACCTATTATCTATCCAAAAAAACACTTGTCAATTAAAAGTTGATTAAACAATGTTTACACAGTATAATCCTTTGTTTGCACAAGTTTTCCCCCTATTCCCACATGAAATTTTAACTTTTCTTACCAGATTTATAAAAAGTGGGAATAGGAGGAATGAACCCCTGTAATTTACCTATCCGTTTAATTAGTATGATTGTTTTGATAAGCATGCACTTTTGTTGTGATAACTACTTACACATATTCCTTGAACGCCAACATAATTTTACAGGTAAATTGTCGGTAGATCAAAGGATGTTGGCATTCAAGGAATAAACCTATCAAAATACTGAGGATTTTCTATCCCAGGAATAGATTACCTCAGCTGTATTTAGTAAAAACTTTCGGAATTTTGGGTCCTAGATACTCTTCAACTTCATACCAGGGATGGGGTAATCGTAATCTGTAATCGTAATCGATTGTAATTGATTACATTTTTCCCAGTAATCGACAGTAATCTGTAATCGAAGACATTTTCGATTACATGTAATCGTAATTTAATCGATTACAGCAAAAATCATGATGTAATCATCGATTACTTTCGATTACATTTCGATTACTTTAGTAAAATAGTTTGATGAAATATAACCTATTTTAAATGAAAACATGTATGTATTCATCACTTTGAAGTATTGATATGACTTAAGAATTTATCAACTGCCTTTATATTTCTATCTATTGTCTCAAGCTGCATTATGATCAACCAGATCCCCTACCATAATTTACATTATATCTAGCTTTTGAAACAAATGGATTTATGTCAATAAGTCAACACCTTTTATATCAAAATAAGAAAATAGATTTGAAATAAGAAAATAGATTTAAAATAAGAAATGTGTCTTAAGTTAAGTTCTGTACTTCCTTAAAGTAGTAAGCTTATTTGTATTAAAGACAAATCCCTCTATTGTTTATGCGCACATACCAGCGCAACGGTATTATGCCGTCAGCGGTTTATGACGTCGTGGTTTCCGCGAACTGAAAACGTTTATGAGAGTTATTCCTCTTTTAGCCGAAGGAGAGAGTGACAATCGTTTTGATATGTTGATTTGCCTAGAAGAAAATGAAATGGGGTCCAGATTATAGACGTGTTCCTGAGTTGGATATATGAATAAATTATGTGTAAATAAATGTGAATTAAGTGTAGCAAAAGCAAACAACAAAACGGCAAAATAAATTATATGAATAAAAAGAGAGTCAACTTAAAATCAATCTAACGAAAACACACACAAAAACGACTGTCAAGAAATAAAACCGAATCTGGATATTCGACAACAAGATAGTTCAATCAAATTATAATATAATACTAATTTCCGAGTTGCAAAACCTGTGTCTAATCCTATTGTCAATGTTCTTGGACAATAAAATATGTTTAAACATATAGTAGGTTTTTAATTGTATTTATATTTCCCCAAATCATTAAGAAAGTACTACGTAAATCATCAATCATGTCATCAAAATTCAATGTATCTTGGTCTTCTTCCGACCGGCAGTAAAACGCTTGCCAAAGTGGAGCGTCCGTTTAGCTGTGCGGGATGTATCAAGTACACAGCCATGGCCAGATCCGGTCAGAATGGGGACGTTAAATCCGATGCCTCGTGTAAAGAGAGTGCCACGCTCATTGCACGTTAAGAACCCTTGCAACAACTCTTTGAGGGTCCGTAGGTGGCCTGTTGCAAGGAAAAATTTCTACCCCTATCCGATATACCCTCATTTTCCAGTGGCAGTCCAAATTTTCCCGACCATCATCCCGGAGGCCTCTTTTACAAGAACTACCTATTGTATTTATTGTTAACTTGTTCTCGTCCTGAACATGCATGATATACTTGCCACTGGACGTTCAGCAACCTACAATCAATCAATCAATCTAGCAACATTACGGAATATTTCGATACTTGTAACTAATTTATAAATTCCTATGGATGCATGATCTAAAACAAAAATTGTATAAATTAGACCCCGTTAACACTTGCACGGAATTGAATCGATCTTTAAAAGACCAGCTCGCGTTTACATTTGAACAATCAAGATAGATTGGGAACTAGTGCGTTTGCATTGCAATTTTATCTAAAAATAATCGGTCTAACCATTTAGTTAACAAACAATCGTAGAAAAAAGAAAAAGGAAATAGTTGATTCATTAGATATGCTTCTGCATTTGTTAATTATCTTTTTGATTAACATGTCACAAGTCATTAAACAAAGAAATGTGAGAATAATATAACGTATAACGGTCATTTCGTTTGAAGATGAGGAATTTGCTGAAAAGAAACAGGATTTATCTTTTCAGAAGAATGACACAAAAACGTCATATATATTTATTTGTTTTTTATCTTCTCGTTCTGTCAAATCATTTGAGAATATGGATGAAACCCTGAAAGGCAGTCATTTATAAGAATATACCAAACTGACCATACGCAGATTTATTTTCATATCTAAATATAGCACTTTCACTTTCAGAAAATCGCGATCAATCTAAACGTTTACACTTAAAAGAAACATCAATTCATAAAAAAAATTCGCAAGGGTTCCGCGAACCCGGTGTCTCGTCTACTTTTGCTGTTAATCGCAGGCTCACAAAAATGGGGGAAAATTATTAAAATTTCTAGATACTAATATTTTATTGTAAGAAGCATCTGTCCAAATTTAGTAAAAATGCAGGATGGTTAATGAATCTAATAAATGTTTAAAATACTTAACCACAGAGTGAATATAATGTTAACTGGCAGAAAAACTAAGTCCATTTATTAGTAAAATACGGATAAATAGGATTTTTTGTTTTTACTAAAGATACTTCTGGGGCCGGGTCAACGAAGCTGTCCTAGGACTAAGACATGTCTTAGGATGGTCTTAGGACACGTCTTAGTCCTAAGTGAGGTAAACGAAAGTCTCCTAAAATAAGATATGTCCTAAATTTGGTCCTAAAGTTGGGATATATATATATAGGTGTCTTAGGATAGTCCTAAAAGTTACGACGTCCTAAAACGAAACTGTAACATCAAATATCATGGCATAAACTCAATGATAAATTTACTAATACAATATTAAACTATTATACTATTATTAGAATTAAACTACTTAACCAATTTTTTTTCAATATTTGTTAAAGATTCTATTGTGCTACATTCTTTTCAATTTGTAGACAAAGTTGATTCATAAAACAAAAATTCCAGATATCAAAAAAGAGCGTTTATAGAATTTAAATTGAGTTTTTGGAATAATAAGCATATTAGAGAAACTTGTGTGTGTGTTCTAGAACTAACTTGATGCACATATCTAAATAAATGAGATATTGCTGCGTCTTTTACTAACTAACCTTTTATTTCTATATACTAATCTATATGAAATGGGCATCAATAGTAACTCTTCAAAAAGAATATTGACGATGTTATATCATTACGCTTATTAAACTAATCCTGATTCAATACATGTAATGAAATCGAGTGGACCTAAGAACAAAACTAGTTTATATACCTAAATTGCAGCACGAATATCGCATTTAACAAAGTTTTGTGACTATTTAGTTTTGTTGTCGTATGCAAATCATTTATATTTGTACATCATATATAACATGTATAAGATATATGTATCTATTAGTATTACGTTAAGACTTTCATTTTGCGTTAATTGTTTTCCCTAAAAGAGTCATCCTCCCTCCCTTTACATTGAAATACAATAAAATATATGTCATTGAATTCTCTACATATTTATTTAAATTAAATAATTGTGTTAGGACGGTCCTAGGACCATCGTAGTTAGGACTGTCCTAAGATAGCTTTGTTTTACATCCTAAGACATGTCTCGGACACGTCCTAAGACCATCATAAATAATGTCCTAAGACATATCTTAGGACATATCTTAGGATACTTTTATTGACACGGCCCCTGGATACTATTTTATGATCACAAAGAAGCTTCTGTACAAGATTGGTAGAAATCCAGGATAGTTAAAGAAAGTTATTTCAAAAACTTTAACCACAGAGTGAATATTTATGAACGACGACGACGGAATGTAGGATCGCTATGTCTCGCTTTTGCGACAAAAGTCGCAGGCTCGATAAAAATTATGTGTCTGTTGTAACTGAAAACTAAGTACCAACATGTATATATTAATGTGCATTTAGTGTAGTTAGAAAACAAACAAACAATAAAACAGCAAATAACGGGATCAGAATTGTCCATTACTTGTAAGAATATCGTTTAAACTGGCCTAACGTCTTTCGACGTTGCTTTTAGAATTAGCGCAATGTATTCCCGCCAATTCAAATTGTTAACATTTTTTTAGAAATATCTCTTTTCCATTACGGTGACCCTACCTTTTATTTCCTTATTTTGTTTAAATATAAAAACGCATATTCTGTTGAATTGTCATCGAGAAAACATTGGTCAATTTTATTAAACTTGATTGTTTTATAGATAATTTCACAATAAAAGGGCGGGAAAATTATTATAGCAACTTATCGTTATCAATTTCCCTCGGAAAAGGTAATATCAATAATACAGTATGTACTAACAACAAGCTTACCAAAACAAACAATTTTTATGATGAGCCAGTCTGAGTTTTGAAAAATCTGCTGGGTCCAGATATAGGAATAGCCGGTCTCATCTAAAATGTGTTTGACATATTTGATCCAAGAGTTATCATAGTTTTCATCAATAAAAGTTTATACAAAGTTTATATGATATATATGGAAGTTTGATTTCTTTTCCTGACAACAGTCGTGTCCAATAAGATATCGTTCGTACCTTGATGTCAATTTTCAAAGGAAATATCCCTAGTTCGCCATAAACCATATAACTGGGCGTGGAGGCTTTCAATTTTAGTAATAACTTACAAAATTTTAACTGTACCTTTTCTAGACATTGAATATTCTTACTAAAACCCCAAACTTCTGAGCCATACAACAGTATTGGTTTAACCATTTTATTGAAAAGTTCTACTTGACATTCTATTGACAAATTGTGTGCTCGACCTCTTTTAAAACTTCGTACATAGCTTTTGTAGCCTTCTCTGTTTGTTTTAATGGTCTTGTTAAAATTTCCGGTTCGGTTGAATAATATTCCCAAGTAATTAAATTCTTTACAATGTCTAAATCAGACCCATTCAGAGTAAATTTCAAATTTGTTGACTGTCTCCCTCTTGAGAAAACCATAATTTTGTTTTCTCCGTATTAACTTTAATTTCCAATTATTACAATATTCCCAAATTTGTTCAAAATATTCTGCAAACCATCTTTAGATTCAGCCATAAGAACAGTATCATCAGCATACAAAAGAATAAAGATTTTAAGTAAATATTAAGCTTGTCATCTATACAATCTGAAAGGGTATCAAGACCTTCAAGATTTGCACTTTCTAGAAAAGTTTGCAAATCATTCAAAAATACAGCAAACAGAAAAGGGGACAAATTTTCACCTTGTCTTACTCCCATATCACAAGGAAAATATTCTGATTTACAATTATTATAAGTTACAAGTGATTTCACATCTTTGTACATGTTTAGAATTACAGTAAACATTTTGCCATTTATGTGACTAAGGAGTAATTTGTACCAGAGTGCCTGTCGCCAGACTGAGTCGAAGGCTTTCTCAAAATCGACAAACGCACAGAATAATTTTTTCTTTTTATATCTTAGAATTTCAAAAAATGAAAACAATGTAAAAATACTGTCAGTTGTCGAATACGACTTTCTAAACCCAAATTGGTTTTCTTCAATCAGTAGAGATTCTTCCGAGAAATGACATAATCGTTCATTTAGAACTGATGTGAATAACTTACCGAGGCAACTAAGAATAGTGATCGGACGGAAATTTTTTGGATCTAGCTGGTTGCCTTTATTTTTGTATATAGGTTTTATATTCCCAACAAGCCAGATATCAGGAAGTATCGCGGAGTCGAAAATTAAATTAAACAATTTCTCATAGATAGGTAGAAACAAGTCTGACGTAGATTTAATGTATTCATTTATTACATTATCTTCTCCGGAGGCTTTGTTATTCTTCAACTTTTTAATACATCTGAGTATTTCCTCTTGTGTAATGGAGGCATTGATGTCATCGTTCGGTTGACCAATGTCTGCATTATCAAGAAAATCGGTGTCAAAAATATCGCTTTCATCATTTAAACCGTCAGGGGCTTTATTCAAGTTTTTGAAAAAATTGAATAAGTCTTCTAAAGGAATATTAGGCTGTTTTCTCTCCCTACCCCTATTCAAAAGTTTCCAGTATTCCTTGGGATCTGACGATTTTAAATTCTTAATTTTTTTGCGCATTTCTCGGCGATAAATTTTACAATTCTTATCAAGTGTTTTCTTATATCGTTTCTCGGCTGCCGAAACCTCTTGTTTTAACCTTTCGGATCGACATTTTTTCAATTTCCGTTTGAGTTTGCGATAATTTTGTCGCTCAAATTTACATTCATGATTAAAATATGGTTTGTCTCCCTTTGGCTTTTTACATTTCGGCCTGTTATTATACCTTCGAGTGCCAAGAGTATTTTTGCACTGTCAGTAAAAGATTACATAAATTATCTACGAATGAGTTGACTTTATCCTTTCCTAAATTATCTGTTAAAGTGTTACTAAGCTCTTCATATAATCCGTTAAAGTTTTCTACGTTTATATTGTCGCGAAATGACAATAGTTTCGATGCATCCCACTTGTTTACCTTGATATCATTTTGACTATTATTAGCATTGCCAGGTATGTCGTTTTACCTGTCAATTTGCTAAGAGAAAATCTATAAAATAGGACAGTGAACATCAGAGTATAGTCGACTGAACTCTAAATCTTCAAAATTGTTAACAAACTGTAGAAAACTACATGCACATATAAAATAATCTACACACTTGAGTTTTTACATGTAAATTTACCAGATTCAGTTTTATCAGTGCCAATACGACCATTAACAATGAATAAGCTATTCGCTTTACACAGTTCTAATAAATTACTACCAGATCTATTCTTAGTTTTATCCATATTTCGCCTTTTTTATCAATGTCCAAAATATCCAATATAGCCAGATCATTTTCAACAAATTCCGTAAAGTCATCTTCGGATACGGACTTTTCATAAAATATTACACTGCTATTGACTAAAATTCATAATTTCCAAATTCCACGAAAATGATGACGTTTTAAAGCGAAAACGAGGTCGGTGACCCCATTTTTTTATTTGCTTATTTTAAAGCTTTTACCTTACCTAAAGTAAAAATAAAATATAAAGAAGATATTATTGGTAGATCTGAATAGAAGGATTTGTCTTTAAATTTCCTAAAAGCATAATTTTCAATAAGATTTAAGCTTAGAATAAACAGTTAATTTCTTATAATGTTATGATATACATGTATATAAAAAATATTAAGAAAGTACACAAAATCCTTTTAACAATGAACCAATGCCTATGCATTGAAATTCTTTTCAGAAAAAGATACATGTATCCCTCGTTGACACTATAAATTTATAATTTTATTAGAGAATAAAAAAATCTTTACAAACTTCTTGTCTTTACTAATCAGATGATCAAAGTCTTCTAATCACTATATAAGACACATACTTTGTTTTTATTTCAATTACTGTTTGTCTAATTAAGATGGAGATTTACCCAGGTTATGAATTGTACTCCATTGGCAGTTT
The DNA here is from genome assembly GCA_017311375.1 of Mytilus coruscus. Classification (NCBI taxonomy): domain Eukaryota; kingdom Metazoa; phylum Mollusca; class Bivalvia; order Mytilida; family Mytilidae; genus Mytilus; species Mytilus coruscus. The sequence continues at coordinate 23,673 of JAASAO010000074.1, read as the reverse complement.
TATAACCTATAATTAAGGTGGTTATCCAACAAAAGGATTAAATCATGTCTGTCATAATTATAAATTTTTGATCTTTAAAATTAGCCGAACAAATTAATAATTCTACTTTTTTATATTTTCTTCAGAGAAAACTTACAACATTGTAAATAACTATGCTAAAATATACATGCTTTTAATGAATAAAAACAAAAAAGCTAACTTAAGTCCGTACGAAAGCAAAATTATTGAAAAAACCTTAAACATATATATAAGTGATTGATGGAATGCGATGTCATCTCTAATTCATGTTGAAAGTCAAAATTTCAAGATTTTTTTAATAATTCTGATCCTCAGCAAAGATTCCATCTATATAGATAACAACTGTCAACTTATAATTTGGAAACAATGCTTTAAATGCTGTTTTTTTGGTAAAGTTCTAAATTTCCACTATACAAACGTTGATCAACAAAATTGTGTTTAACTTACTTTATTTTTTTTTTTAATTTTGAAGCATGTAGTTGACAGTAAATGAAAAGTAATGTAATTACTTTTGATAAAGTAATCGATTGCAATCGATTACATACAAAATCTGAATAATCGATTATACAAAATACCTTCATGTTATCGATTATTAATCGATTACATTTGTCAGTAATCGTGCCCATCCCTGCTTCATACTCTATTAGGCCTTTTTAACTTTTTTTATCCTAGCGTCACTGATGAGTCTTTTGTATCTGGCCTACCTGCTGTACAATATTAATCTGGTATCTACAATGTGTTTATTTACATGTTCCAATTTTATTGCTGTTATTTTGAAAATTATTGGGGCTAGGTTTAAACAGAAAACTGAAAAAATGATCAGCATGACAAGATTTTCTCACCCTGATATTTTTGACAACTTATTTTGGAGTTATTACCCCAGAAGTGATGATGCAGTTGTGGCTGTTATCTTAAAAATCTTGTCATGCTGATAATTTTTGCGGTTTTCTGTTTTAACCTAGCTCCAAAAATAGGAAAAATTGGAAAATAAATGTGGATAGTGTCCACATGTGGACACAGATGATGCCCCCGCTTGCATATCATATAGTTATAAAGGGACATAACTGAAGAACTGTAAAAGTGACACTACCCAAATTTGAACTTGATCTGAGTTTTGTGGTAATACATGTAATAAGCATTGTGTGTAAGTCTCATAACATTTGGTTGAGGCTAACTTAAGTAGAGAACAGAAACTAAAAATTCAGCAATTTTTCTAATTGTAAACACGCATAACTCTAGAACGGTTGTGTATAAGTTTTATAACGTTTGGTTGAGACAAACTAAAGTGAGAGAACGGAAACGAAAAGTTCAGCAATTTTTATGTTTATAAAGGGACATAACTCAAGAATGGTAAAGGTGTCGCCACCAAATTTTGTAATTAATCTGTATTATGTAGTAATAAGCATTGTGTATAAGTTTCTTAACATTTGGTTGAGGCAAACTAAAGTTAGAAAACGGAAACAAAAAATGTGTACTTGATCCTAGTTTTGTGGTAATGAATATTGTGTATAGGTTTCATAATGTTTGGTTGGGGCACACTTAAGTTACAGAATGGAAACTAAAAAGTTTGCAATCTTTCGATTTATAAAGGGGCATAACTCAATAATGGTTAAAGTGACACTACCCAAATTCAACTTGATCTGTGTTATATCAGTGGAAGTCAAAATTAAACATTGCATTGTATAGAGCATTGATTGTAATTGATTCAACTATAATCATGGACAAAGGAAGATAACTCCAACTTTAAAAATTACTTGATATTTAGAAGAAAATAAAAATTTTGCAATTTTTCCATTTATAAAGGGGCAAAACTCTAGAACAGTTAAAGTGACGCCACCAAAATTCAAACTTGATCTGTGTTTTGTGGTAATAAGCATTGTGTATAAGTTTCATAACATTTGGTTGAGGCAAACTTAAGTTAGAGAACGGAAACTAAACATTTTGCAATTTTTCCATTTATATAGGGGCATAACTCCAGAACGGTGAAAGTGACGCCACCAAAATTCAAACTTGATCTGTGTTTTGTGGTAATAAGCATTGTATATAAGTTTCATAACATTTGGTTGAAGCAAACTTAAGTTAGAGAACGGAAACTAAAATTTTGCAATTTTTCCATTTATAAAGGGGCATAACTCTAGAACGGTTAAAGTGACGCCACCAAAATTCAAACTTGATCTGTGTTTTGTGGTAATAAGCATTGTGTATAAGTTTCATAACATTTGGTTAAGGCAAACTTAAGTTAGAGAACGGAAACTAAAAAATTTTCAATTTTTCCATTTATAAAGGGCATAACTCTAGAACAGTTAAAGTGACGCCACCAAAATTCAAACTTGATCTGTGTTTTGTGGTAATAAGCATTGTGTATAAGTTTCATAACATTTGGTTGAGGCAAACTAAGTTAGAGAACGGAAACCAAAAATTTTGCAATTTTTCCATTTATAAAGGGGCATAACTCTAGAACGGTTAAAGTGACGCCACCAAAAATTCAAACTTGATCTGTGTTTTGTGGTAATAAGCATTGTGTATAAGATTCATAACATTTGGTTGAGGCAAACTCAAGTTAGAGAACGGAAACCAATTTTGTGACGTACGTACGTACAGACGGACAAGGTAAACTTAATGCCCCACTGCTAGGGCGGAGGCATAAAATCCATATTTCAGGGGCAGTAATTCCAAAACCAGAGGCTCTAAAGAGCCTGTGTCGCTCACCTTGGTCTATGTGCATATTTAACAAAGGACATTCTCCAACATTGTAGACGAGAATAGAATTCATGACAAAAATCTCAGTTTTGTTGATCTTGTATTACTGATCATTTAGCCCGTTTAGTTTCTCTCTATCTTCTTTAGTTTTTGCTCAAAACACAAAAGAGGGTAAAAAAATCCTCCTTTAAGGGCAATCACTCCTATAAAGAATGACAGTCTACTAACTATATAGGCAAAATTTTACTTGTTAGTAGATCTTGCCTTGCTGATCATTTTTGTGATTTAAAGTGTCTATATATATATATATTTATGTTATATATTATTTTTTTTTTTTTCATACAAAGCAAAACGGAAAAAAAAAGGGTAAAAATCGTCATTAAAGGGCAATAACTCCAATAAGGAGTCGTCAGATGATTTCCTCCAAATTTGTCTTAATTGTAGATCATGTCTTGCTGATCATTTTTGATAATTTAACTTTTATCTATCTATTATATTAATTAAGATATAAGGCAAAATGCAAAAAATTGGTAAAATCGTCATCAAAGGGCAATAACTCTAATAAGGAGTCGACTGACGATTTCGATCACGTTGACTTATTTATAGAACTTGTCTTGTTGATCATTTTGCAATTTAAAGTTTCTCTTTATCTTTCAGGTTTCAAGAGAAAAGGCAAAATGAAAAAAAAAAAAAAAAAATGAAAAATTTGTCATTTAAGGGCAATAACTCCTTTATGAAGTTGTCTGACAGTTTTGACATATATCATGTATATGGACAATTGGTAGAGCTCAACATTCTGAACATTTTTGCTCCGTCAGATTTTCTGTATTTATAACGGTTTTCAAAATAATATACAAAACTTGATGATTGTAGCCATGTATGGTTAAATTTGGCCAAGTAGTTTCAGAGGAGGAGATTTTTGTAACAGTTAACGACAACTACGACGACGGACGACAGACGCCAAGTGATACCCTTTGGGACAGGTGAGCTAAAAAGTATACAGATTTTCTAAAATTTTTAAGGTAGATACATCTTGTCATGCTGATCATTTTTTCAAAGTACACTTTTAACCTACCTCCTATAGTTTTTAAAACAATGAAAAGAACTTTTCCAGAAAAGTTACAAATCAACATTTCAGGGGCAATAACTCCAAAATAGGAGGACAGTTTTTTTCTCAACATTTTCAGTGTAGAAAGATATTGTGCTGGCCATTTTTACCCTATCAGTTTTTCTCTAATTGCTATAGTTTTCTAGAAATTAGCAAAAAAATATAGTTTGGTCCCTACATGTATGTTCTATTTTTAGACATGTGACCATCAACCTGGACGAAAATCACAAACTGTGGTTCATAAGTGTTTCTCGTTTCTCGTTTTTTATATAGATTAGACCGTTGGTTTTCCCGTTTGAATGGTTTTACACTAGTAATTTTTGGGGCCCTTTATAGCTTACTGTTCGGTGTGAGCCAAGGCTCCGTGTTGAAGACCGTACTTTGACCTATAATGGTTTACTTTTATAAATTTTGACTTGGATGGAGAGTTGTCTCATTGGCACTCATACCACATCTTCTTATATCTATTTATCATGTTTATAGATGACATGCATCCTCGAATCCATTAAGCAGTTTCAGAGGAAATGATATTTAAAGAAATGTTTACAAAAAACAGACCAAAATGATGGCAAAAGCTCACTTTTCTTACTTGGCATGAGGCTAGCTAGAGCATTGAGATACTAGAGTTTATAATAGCAATTCGCACAAATTGATTCATACACCCCAAAATTACACAATGACAAAGTCTTTCATTAGATAAGGGAACCCCAATATAATTGGATAAAAAACACAACAGAAGGTGCACAATGGTATTATATGGTTATTGTGCTTAGACAATTTCAATAAATTATAACAAGAGATTTTGGAGTTATGGATACAAAATGAATTATGTTAAGAGATTGGTTACGCGAGAGAATCAGTTATAATGTGTACGATTATTGTAGGGTGCTGATATGACAAAGTCAATGTCATGCCAATGTTAACCCAAAAAATAAATCAGATGAAGAAAAACTAGAGGCTCTCAAGAGCCTGTGTCGCTCACCTGTATTTACTGATGCTTTGGAAATCATGTAAAATAAGGTTAAAATCATAATTAATAGTATTAGATATTAGATATTATAATGATATCTAAGATAATAACAAAAAACTGTAAAATTTCTGTAAAATTACTAACTCAGGGGCAGCAACCCAACAACGGGTTGTCGGATTCGTCTGAAAATTTCAGGGCAGATAAATCTAAATCTGATGAACATTTTTGCCATCTGTCAGATTTGCTCTAAATGCTTTAGTTTCAGAGATATAAACCAAAAACTGCATTTTACCCCTATGTTCTATTTTTAACCAAGTCGGACATGATGGTTGGAAGGCGGGGTCATCGGACAAATTTTTTAAACTAGATACCCTAATAATGATTATGGCCAAGTATGGTTAAATTTGTCTCAGTAGTTTTAGAAAAGAAGATTTTTGTAAAAGATTATAAAAGATTACAAAAATTTCTGAAAAATTGTTAAAAATTGACTATAAAGGGCAATAACTCCTATAGGGGTCGACTGACAATTTTGGTCATGTAGATCTTACTTTGCTGAACATTATTGCTGTTTATAGTTTATCTCTATCTATAATAATATTCAAGATAACCAAAAACTGCAAAATTTCCTTAAAATTACCAATTCAGGGGCAGCAACCCAACAACAGGTTGTCAGATTTGTCTGAAAATTTCAGGGCAGATAGATCTTGACCTGATAATCAGTTTAACCTTTGTCAGATTTACTCTAAATGCTTTGGTTTCAGAGATATAAGCCAAAATCTACATTTTACCCCTATGTTCTATTTTTAGCCATGGCCGCCATCTTGGTTAGTTGGCGGGGTCATCGGACACATTTTTTTAAACTAGATACCCTAATCATGATTGTGGCCAAGTTTGGTTAAATTTGGCCCAGTGGTTTCAGAGGAGATTTTTGTAAAAAGCTAACGACGACGGACGACGGACGCCAAGTGATGAGAAAAGCTCACTTGGCCCTTTGGGCCAGGTGAGCTAAAAAATAGGAGGTATTAAAAAACATCATGTCAGTAAGATTCTCATAAGTTTTACAAAACTCTGCCCAATAGGTTTAGGAGCAATAGTGTGGGATGTGAGGAGGGCTCATAGATGGACACCCATAGGATCGCTTAAAACAATGTTAAAGTGCAATATCATATGTATAACATCCATTTCAGTAAATTTCAAATTCACAAAATTCATATTTTAAATTGAATCAAAGAACCTTAATGTGTTAAGACAAAATTAATTTTAATCAATATATGCTGCCCAATACTACATGGAAACCCAACCTTCTAGTAATTTTTATTAATTATACCGGAAGATGTGTAAATCATGTAAATAAATGCTGCAAACTGCTTAATAACTTTAAGTCCTTACTTAATTCACAAGACCACACATGCAATGAAACAGGTGAGAAGAATACCTCACTGAGCAGTAATTCTCTTTCACTGTTTAATTTTAACACCAAGAACGTGAAGATGCATCAATTTTGTATATAAATATTGAGTACAAATGGGGCCCTCTAATTAGCGACAAGAAGCATCAAGAAGCATTTGAGAAGAGACAAGCGTCCAGTCGCGACAAAAAGCGTCAAGAAGTGACAAGAAAAATAATTTAACGACAAGAAAACTAATTTAGCGTCAAGATATATGGCAAGCCATTTTACTATTTAATCTAACTCCAAGATATCTAATGAACTTTATAAGATATCTCATATAGTTTATAAAATATCTTATATAGTTTATCAGATAAAACTATAAGATATCTTATATAGCTTATAAGATAACTCATAATTTTCTTTATAAGATATCTTATAAATTATATGAGATATCTTACATATTCTATGAGATAACTAACTAAATATATGAGATATCTTATATAAAAATATTATCTTATAAGATATCTTATAAACTATATATAAGATATCTTATAAACTATATGATATATTATATAATATATAAAATATCATATATATAAGATATATATATATATCATATGATATATAAGATATCTTATAAAACTAGATTATATAAGAGATATCTTAGATATCTTACATAAGATATCCTATATTTTATATAAGATATCTCATACAGTTTATAAGATATCTCATGTAGTTTATAAAATATCTTATAAAGTTTATAAGATAAAACTATAAGATATCTTATATAGCTTATAAGATATCTCATAATTTTCTTTATAAGATATCTTATAAATTATATGAGATATCTTACAAATTCTATGAGATATCTAATTAAATATATTAGATATCTTATAAAGTATATAAGATATCTAATATAAAAAATATTTATAAGATATCTTATATACGATATCTTGTAAACTTTAGGAGATATCTACAAATTATATAAGATATCTTATAAACTATATGAGATATATTATATAATATATAAAATATCTTATATATAAGATATATCTTATGATATATAAGATATCTGATAAAAACTAGATATAAAATATCCTATATATTATATAAGATATCTCATACAGTTTATAAGATATCTCATGTAGTTTATAAAATATCTTATATAGTTTATAAGACAAAACTATAAGATATATCTTATATAACTTATAAGATATATCTTATATAGCTTATAAGATATCTCATAATTTTCTTTAAGAAATAAAATATCTTACAAATCCTATGAGATATCTTATTAAATATATGAGATATCTTATAAAGTATATAAGATATCTTATATAAAAATATTTATAAGATATCTTATATACGATATCGTCTAAACTTTAGGAGATATCTACAAATTATATAAGATATCTTATAAACTATATTTTATATATTATATAATATATAAAATATCTTATATATTAGATATATCATATGATATATAAGATATCTGATAAAACTAGATTATATAAGAGATCTATGATATCTTATATCTTATATTAGATATCCTAAATATTATATAAGATATCTCATGTAGTTATAAAATATCTTATATAGTTTATAAGATATCTTATATTATTAACTTTATAAAATATCTTATAAATTATATGAGATATCTTATAAACTATATGAGATATCTTATAAACTACATAAGATATCTAAGATATCTTTTAAAATATATGAGATATCTTATAAAGTATATAAGATATCTTATATAAAAACATATTTATAAGATATCTAATGAAAGAACCTTAGTGAGCGCGGTCACATACACCACGTCCCCACATTGTCATTGGAGAAATAAAATAAGTGTAAGAAAAAAAAAACTGTATCAGAAAAAAAAATTGAATCATAATTTCCTGTCAATATGCACATCTACATAGTATGTCCTTATTATCTACACAGTTTCATGAAATTCTGTTGTGTGGTTTCAGAGGAGTTGCGATGACAAACTGTTGCAGAAGTACATTGAAGCAAATAAGTTCAAAGGGGCGTAACTCCTGGGAAAAAAATTGAATCGTAATTTCCTGTCGATATGCACATCTACGTAGTATGTCCTTATTATCTGAAAAGGTTTCCTGAAATTCTGTTGTGTGGTTTAAGAGAAGTTGCGATGACAAAAGGTTGCAGAAGTACATTGAAGCAAATAAGTTCAAAGGGGCGTAACTCCTGGGAAAATAAATTGAATCGTAATTTCCTGTCGATATGCACATCTACGTAGTATGTCCTTATTATCTGAAAAGGTTTCATGAAATTCTGTTGTGTGGTTTAAGAGGAGTTGCGATGACAAAAGGTTGCAGTAGTATATTGGGCAAATAAGTTCAAAAGGCGTAACTCCTGGAAAAAAATTGAATCGTAATTTCCTGTCGATATGCACATCTACGTAGTATGTCCTTATTATCTGAAAAGGTTTCATGAAATTCTGTTGTGTGGTTTGAGAGGAGTTGCGATGACAAACTGTTGCAGTAGTACATTAAAGCAAATAAGTTCAAAGGGGCGTAACTCCTAGAAAAAGAATTGAATCGTAATTTCCTGTCGATATGCACAACTACATAGCATGCTTATTATCTAAAAAGTTTTTGTGAAATTCTGTTGTGTGGTTTGAGAGGAGTTGCGATGACAAGAAACAGGACTGACGGACGGACTGACGGACGAACGGACGGACGGACAGGTCAAAAACATTATACCCTCCGCAACTCGTTGCGTGGGGTATAATAAACTTTTTAAGACATCTTATATATACTTTATAAGATATCTTATAAACTTTAAAATATATCTTATAAAGTATATAATATATCTTATTACTATACTATATATAAAATATTAATTTTCGCGAACCATTTAGGTCACAGAAATTCCAAAATATGGCATCAGTAAGGAGAGTTGTACAAATAATGTCAATACACAGAACCCGATCCAATTTATCTTTTGCTAAAAGTATTCATCATTTTCTGTTTTATATGTACTGACAACATTCCATTTTTCTATAATTTCGATTAAAATATTCTAAAACCTGCAGTTAAAATAGGTCACATGCCCCAAATAAACATTCCCCGATTGGTTGAACTACTGTGGCCTCGATGTAAAGCAACGTAAGCCTCGATGTAAAGAACACGCTTCCCAAGAGTAAAGGAGGGTTGTGCAAATAATATGAATACACAGAACCCCGATCCAATTCATCTTTTGCTAAAAGTGTTTATCATTTTCTGTTTTGTATCTACTAACAACATTTCATTTTTCTATAATTCCGTTTTAATTATGCCAAAACCTGCAGTAAAAATAGAGGTATGTCCCAACTTAACATTCCCCGATTGGTTGAACTGCTGTGGCCTCGATGTAAAGCAACGCAAGCCTCGATGCAAAGCACAAACTAAATTTTCCGTTGATACACAAAATTTCCGTTAATATGTTGAACTTCGACATTCAACCGATTTACAAACAGAGATGTTCTAGCGCTCAAATGTAATTCTAAGTGAAGTATACTGGTAAAGTCAAATTCTAATCTTTTACAGTAATATATACATTTTATCATTAAGGAGCTACCATTTGATTTTTATGGGGGCTAGGATGAAAAATTTTGTCCTGCCTTTTATTTTCCCTCTATTCGGTCCTGCCTTTTATTTTTCACTCTATTCGATCCTGCCTTTTTTTACATAAATTGTCATCCTGCCTTTTTTTTGCAAATAATCTCATCCTGCCTTTTTTTACTCAAAACTCCTGTCCTGTCTATTTTTTCAAATTTCATCCTAGCCCCCATAAAAATCAAATGGTAGCTCCTAATATATTGTCATGCTTCTGCATGTTAACTTTTATTTCCGCTGAGCTATAGTTAAATTGTATTCTATACAAATTTTGTTACGTCAAGCAATAGGAGTAAAAATATTTCGCGCCAAAAAAACGAAAATAACCTGCAACATTAAACTATTTTATCATCATGTTGTTGACATTTCTAATAGAAAATAGCCTTTGGTATCAGCAATTGTGGTAAGTATTACTTATTATTGTTAAGGATTCTCCAGATCTGTTCTCTTGATCTTCTTGATGGTCAATTTAATCCCATTTATCAATTATCCCCGATGACACTCTTTTTGACAGAAATGTCAACCCAGTCGATTTGTGTCATGGGTAGAAATCTGATCTATTTGATGAAATAATTTCTTCATTAACTGTACATACAATATTTTTGTTAACCGTATACAAACCCTTTGCATGTCTGCAAGGTAAATGGGTTATGTATGTGTTAATTGTGTAATTGTAGTAATTGTGTAGATTTTGTCGTCAGTGCATTGCGTGATCACGTGATATTATTATTTGTAAACAAACGGGTTCCTGATGTAACACGTGTCGGAATTATCCATACAAGGTGCAATCTTATATTTCACTATTTGATGATATTTCTGTGAGTTTTAGTAGGTGTTTTAGATCAGAAGTCCTAGATTCATAGGCTCCCGATGTAACACGTACGTGTCGGAATTATCCATACAATAACACAACTTACATGTACAAGGTGCAATCAATCTTATATAATTTCACTATTTGATGATATTTCTGTGTTAGTAGGTGTTTCAGATCAGAAGTAATAGATTCATAGTACCATACTAGTGTTAGTGTTCCGGGGTTGCGTTCTCTATCCAGAGGTGGATTTAGGGAGGGGTGCAGGGGGTTGATTATATAGGGAATCACCGGAGCAGGCCCCCACTTATGAAAATTTCTGGATCCGCCACTAATATCTTAGCAGCTTCATAGGGCTACGTTGATTTTTGACTACTGAACATGCAGCTAGCCTAGCTGCTAAATAGATAAAGTCAAGATAGCAGCTTATAGGCTAGCTACATGTTTAGTAGTAAAAATTCTATGTAGCAGCTGCTACTATATTGAACGCAGCCCTGTTCAGTAGTTAAATACATGTTCACGTAGTTGTGAATTTTTTTTATATGAAACTTCTTTGCCTTTGAAAACAGAGAATATAATCTTTTTGTTTTCAGAAATTCCATTGATGAATCTTGACATCATGGAATAATCTATCACGAGACATTATTATTTGTAAACAAATGTCGAAACAAACACCTGTCGGAAATTTCGATATCATTCTAAATTTGGATTATCTTTACAGATTTCGCAAAATATACTACATTCCACCTATTTGTCTAACCAAATTTTTGTCTTGAACTAATGTGCCCATGAAACTTATTCAATAGACAATACATTATCATCATCCATATATATACATGTATGTAAATTAGCTATACTATAGTCTGCACAAAGCAACACATTGACAATATAATTTCAACAAACATGTTCAATACTTGAAAAAAAAATACATGCAGTGAAATTTTTTGGTTAAAATACATACATGTATATATGGTTGCATATGATTTTTGTAATGCTTTTTCCCTTCATATTAGTATTAAATAAACAGCTGCGCCATGAGCGCATGATACGCCCGCCGTTTTATGCAATAATCATAAATAGTTTCTGAGATACAGCGTGACATGTGAAAACACACCTTTTTTAACAAAAAACTCAATAACTCTTAAATAAAATTTTGAATCATCACCAAAAAGTATACAGATCTTGAGATTAATATAACTAAGAAGTGTGTAAAGTTTCAAGCAATAATCATATATTGTTTTGAGATACAGTGCGACATGTAAAACACACCTTTTTAACAAAAACTCAATAACTCTTAAATAAAATTTTGAATCATCACCAAAAAGTATACAGATCTTGAGATTAATATAACTAAGAAGTGTGTAAAGTTTTAAGCAATAATCATATATTGCTTTTGAGATACAGTGCGACATGTAAAAACACACCTTTTTTAACAAAAAACTCAATAACTCTTAAATAAAATTTTGAATCATCACCAAAAAGTATACAGATCTTGAGATTAATATCACTAAGAAGTGTGTAAAGTCTTAAGCAATAATCATAAATTGTTTTTGAGATACGGCGTGACATGTGACCCCCCCTCTTTTTACAAAAAACTCAATATCTTTTAAATAAAATTTTGAATCAAAATCAAAAAGTATACAGATCTTTAGATTAATATAACTAATAAATGTGTAAAGTTTTAAGCAATAATCATAAATTGTTTTTGAGATATGGCGCGACATGTAAAACCCCATCCCCCTTTTTACAAAATACTCAATAACTCAAAAATAAAATTTTGAATCATCACTTAAAATTATACAGATCTTAAGGTTTATATAACTAAGAAGTGTGTAAAGTTTTAAGCAATTATCATAAATCGTTTCTGAGATACCGCGCGACGTGAAAAAACACACCCTGTTTTAGTTACAAAGTCCCGTAACTCAAAAAGTTTTAATCTTATTTTCACCAAAAAGTATACAGATCGTTTGACCATCAAAAGGAACAACTACATTAAGTTTCATGAAATTTGGATGAGTCGTTCTCAAGTTACGGTGCGACATGTTTACACCGGACAGACAGACGGACAGCACCCCTTTTTTAGTTACAAAGTCCTGTAACTCAAAAAGTTTTAATCTTATTTTCACCAAAAAGTATACAGATCGTTTGACCATCATAAGGAACAACTGCATTAAGTTTAATGAAATTTGGAGGAGTCGTTCTCAAGTTACGGTGCGACATGTTTACGCCGGACGGACGCCGGATATTTGTATACCATAATACGTCCCGTCAAAATTTTGACGGGCGTATAAAAATGTACTAGTGCTAGATTACTCTTACTTCCCAGGCCACGGCCCCAGCTTGTCTGGCAAAACAGCGAATGTGATTGTACATGTATGACAGTATGTATTTTTAAAATGCATATGGTGTGGTCCAAAGTAGGGAGTATTATGTTTGTAACACTCAGAAACGAGATGTTGATCCCCCAAACCTGTCCTTTTTATAATTATGAATACTAAAACGCTCCATATGAAGCCAAAATGTCTTGCTTTTTAGTTTTATGAATACTTAGTCATGTTCACTGTTTTAAATAGTCATTTGTAAATTCACTAACAAATTGACTTATTTTTTGGCAGTCACCATTACACATTAACACTGACAGCTGCAATTGTAGGTGAGGTACCCTTTCCTTATATATAGATAGACCTCTTTAGAGTTAACGTTATGTTTGCTGGAAAATTTACACGCCTTTATGACGTCATTTACTGGATAGAGGGGACCGCCTGTATCACTGCACTATTAAAGATCATCAAGTGTCTTTGTGATCGTCAAGATAAACTAGAAATAATTTTGTTCTAAAGGTTCTTAATAACATTTCTCTAATGACAGAAGTGCTGATTATCAATTATAAGAATTTAATTCACCAAAATGATTCGTGTAACAAAGTTTTTTATGCCCTGCCGTAGCGGAGGGGCATTAAGTTTTACCCTTGTCCGTCTGTCTATACGTACGTACGTCCCAAAATTGGTTTCTGTTCTCTAACTTTAGTTTGCCCTACCAAATGTTATCAAACTTATACACAATGCTTATTACCACAAAACACAGATCAAGTTTGATTTTTGGTGGCATCACTTTTACCGTTCTAGAGTTCTGCCCCTTTATAAATGGAAAAATTACAAAATGGAAAAGTTGCTGAATTTTTTGTTTCCGTTCTCTAACATTAGTTTGCCTCAACCTAATGTTATTAAACTTATACACAATGCTTATTACCACAAAAACACAGATCAAGTTTTAATTTTGATGGCGCCACTTACAACTGATCTAGAGATCTGCCCCTTTATAAATGGAAAAATTACAAAATTTTTAGGTTTCATTCTCTAACTTGAGTTTGCCTCATACAAATGTTATCAAACTTTACACAATGCTGATTACCACAAAATACAGATCAAGTTAGAATTTTGGTAGCATCAATCTATCCGTTCTAGAGTTGTGCCCCTTTATAAATGGAAAACTTACAAAATTTTTAGTTTCCGTTCTCTAACCTAAGTTATCTTCAACCAAATGTTATCAAACCAGTGGCGGATCCAGAGGGGGGGTTCCAGGGGTTGGAACCCCCCTTTTTTTGGACAATCAATGCATTTGAATGGGGACATATAGTTGGAACCCCCCCCCCCCCTTTTTTAAAATGGCTGGATCCGCCCCTGCAAACTTATACACAACATGCACAATGCTTATTACTAGTACCACAAAACCAGATCAATTTTTAATTTTGATGGCGTCACATTAACTGATTTAGAGTTCTCCCCCTGTATAAATGGAAAAATTGCAAAATTTTTAGTTTCTGTTCTCTAATTTAAGTTAGCCTCAACCAAATGTTATGAAACTTATACACTATGCGTATTTCCACAAAATACAGATCATGTTGGAATTTTGGTGGGGGTCACTTTAACTATTCTCGAGTTATGCCCCTTTTTAAATGGAAGGAAAATGCAAAACTGTTAATTTCAGTTCTGTAACTTAAGATTGCCCCAACCAAACATTATGAAACCTTTACACAATACGTATTACCACAAAACTTAGATCTGACATGTACAAATTTGGGTAGCGTCACTTTTATCATTCTGGAGTTATGTTCCTTTATAATGTTGTATGCAGCGGGGGCATCATCTGTGTCCATGGGGACACATTCTCCATTTATCTTTTATACACCCGTTTACGGAATGTATTATGGTATACTGTTGTCCGTCTGTCCATCCCTCATCAACATGTCGGACATTAACTCAAAAATTCTTTAACCAATTTGGATACAACTTTGGTGAATCGTTTATATTTATTGACGTGAGCTCCCTTTTGTTTTTTTATAAATTTTAGATTTTACGTTTCCAAGTTATGGGGTTTTATTCATTAATAAAATGCTTCGCTGAGCGCAGCCTGATACGACCGCAGAGGTCGAACCCTGAACAGTTGGTGCAAGTTTGGACACAATATTCAAGCTTGATACTGTCTGAATTTGGATTGTGATCAAATTTTTGACATAATATAGGTTTCTGACACAAAATAAATGTGGTGAATTATCTAAAAATGTTAAATGGGTTAAAAAATTTGTATTAAATTTCAATTGAAGATTTCTTGCTATTGTGCAATACTGTGCGAAAGAAGATTTCTTGCAATTGCGCAATACTGTGCAATTCAATATTTCTTCTATTGCGCAATACTGTGAAATTGAAGATTTCTTGCTATTGTGCAATATTGTGCTATTGGATATTTCTTGCTATTGCGCAATACTGTGCAATTGAAGATTTCTTGCTATTGCTCAATACTGTGCAATTGAACATTTCTAATGGAATTTATTAATAATAAAGTTTTTGGCAAATTTCCAATATACATAATTTAAAAGCAGTTTAGGTGAGATAAACAAAAAGCTTCATCAGCAACATTTTATATTGGCAAATTTCAATGAAGTTCATTAAACTAAAGTTATTGGCAAATTTCAATGGAATTTATTAATAATAAAATTTCTGGCAAATTTCAATATACATAATTTAAAAGCAGTTTAGGTGAGATAAACGACGTTATTGCTGGGAGCGTAGTAAGATCGCGGTATGAACGTGGTATGATCGTAGTATGGTCGTGGTAAGAGCGTGCTATAATCGCAGTAGTAGCGTGGTAAGATCGTATTGCAATCAGATAAATCGTAGTATGGTCGTAGTGGGGACGTGATGAGCGTCGAAAGATCGTGATAATCGTAGTGAGGTCGCAGAATAAGCGTGGTGAGAATGTGGTATAATCGTAGCGGGATCGTTGTAGAAGCGTAATGAAGACGTAGTACTAGCAACGTGATTGAAACGAAAATTTACATTTTCATGCCGCTCATACTGCGAGCTCACAACGATCTGAAATTATTTTCGATCGTGGTGAGTGAGGTGCGATCGTGGTCTAGTGTGACTGGGGCATAAGCATTTCCGCGAGGAAAAAAACAAAAATTTGCTTCCGCAGTTGCAGATTTAACATTGTTGTTATGATATTTTGAGTAGTTTTAAAAATATAAACCAATAATATATATATAAAATTGAGAATGGAAATGGGGAATATGTCAAAGAGACAACAACCCGACCAAAGAGCAGACAACAGCCGAGGCCACCAATGGGTCTTCGATGCAGCGAGAAAATCCCGCACCCGGAGGTGGTCCTCAGCTGGCCCCTAACTAAAATTGTGTGCTAGTTCAGTGAAAATGGACGTTACACTAAACTCCAAAACATATAAATAAACTAAAATTAAAAAAACATACTAGACTTACAAAGTTATATATATATATAAACCAGTTTGATACAATTATAAAAAAAAAGGTTTTAGTTTGGGATTATCAAAAAAGAATGCAGCTCGGAATTTATAACTTTTTTCAAACTGGCTACAAAAACAAATAATCATGATTAATTGATTAAATTTCTTCACATTTGAACTTTAGCCTGAAAACTAACTCTTATATATATAAAAAAAAACAGCACCTTAGAATGGAATATCCAATGGTTGACTTAGCATGTTGTCTTTCGGGAGTGCGGAGATTAAAAAAAATGATTCCTT
This sequence comes from Mytilus coruscus, assembly GCA_017311375.1. NCBI lineage: Eukaryota > Metazoa > Mollusca > Bivalvia > Mytilida > Mytilidae > Mytilus > Mytilus coruscus. The sequence goes on along the minus strand of JAASAO010000074.1, from coordinate 6,993 downwards.
TAACAAGAGTAAAACAATGCATCTTTATTAAACAATTATCTGATATTTAATGCCAATAGATATAGGAAGATGTGGTATGAGACAACTCTCCATCCAAGTAACAATTTATAAAAGTAAACCATTATAGGTCAAGGTACGGCCTTCAAAACGGAGCCTTGGCTCAAACACGCATTTGGGTTTACGATTGCATTTCTTTTTAAAGAAAGCAACTTGTTGTTACATTGGAGACTAATTGCCGGAATGCAGGGTTGGGTAAGGAACCGATTAATTACGAATGTAACAATAATAATTGAGTCTACGGTAACATTGCGTTATTGTTACATTAATGCACGTCAATGTACGCTGGGACTATAATTTGAATTTTACAATATTGCATACAATTTTTAAAATGTTTATTTACAATGACAGTTTAACTTTCTACAAATCCAGTATGTTGTTTTGGGAGCATGTTTTAGTCCGATGCATTTTGATGAAACCACTCTAAGCAGCCATCACAAACGATAATTTGAATAATTCAGTCGTTATATCCCGCTGATCTACGATTACTTCATTCACAAACGAGTGATGAAGCAATGTGCACGTCTGTATTGCATACTGTACAATTCCATTCTGCACTATCCCTTTTGAAGTATTAAAAGAAACTTTCAATGTCTGTCTGAATGGTTCAGGTGAATTTTTTAGTCTTGCGATATTTTTATCCAATATTTTTGTTGGAAGCATGTGAGATTGTAATTTGATTTCATTGCCGTCCATTGCTGATTTTATATTAACCTCCGATTTCAATATCCAACTTAAATTAATGAGCATAGCTGGAAAAAATTTGAAGGCAATTGATCATGTTAACATTTGCCGAGATGTTGAATCTGGTGGAATCAGTACTAGTGTTTTCATTTTCAGAGGCCAGATATTTTCTGATCGTAATTTCGTTCTTATTGGCTTTAAAGTTAATAAATCTAACGTACATTGAAGTGCATTAATGTAACAATAACGCAATGTAACCGTAGACACAAATATTATTGTTACATTCGTAATTAATCGGATCCTTACCCAACCCTGTATTCCGGCAATTAGTCTCAATGTAACAATAATATTTTTATTATTGTTACATTTCCATGTAACCGTAGCCAGTGCCTACATTAGGCCAACCTTAAAAATATGTTTGTTTGCAGTTGCCCGACTGTACCTTCCGACTGAAGGGTCGGTAGGTAGGAAAATTATTTTATTTTATCAGCCAAAGGTTTAAACAAGCAGTTACACAAACCAAGTTTCTTGTTAAGAAAAAAAAACACCTATTTTAAAACAACAAACACTGAAAACCAACATGAAATGAACAGGCATTGTCAGAAAAAAACTTTTAACTAAAATTGAAACTTTAATTCAATTTATGACATAACATATGGTATTATTAAATACTGAAACACTTATAAACAAGGAATGACTAGAACTGTTTTAAAGAAATATATTCACGGACATATATGCTTCTTGACTAGAATGTTTTCATGAGTAGAGTATTTTCATAAAAATGTAGATATTAAAGATTTATAAGACAATGTATTAAAGAGTGTATTTTTAATTAAAAAATCAGCCATTGAATCTTCCTCAATTGAAAAAGGGCAACATAAAAAGACTGTTTTCATATTTCTAACAATATTTAATTATATGTAATAAGATTATATTTTGAAAGATATGTTGATGCCAGGCTTAAATGAAAACTAAAGATAACTTACTAGTTTGGGGTGAAATCCATAGCACCCCATTAAAGTAAATGGTCTGTACTGAAATGTTTTAACTGCATAAAAAATTGGAAGCATAGCTCCTAAGAACATGTTTTAGTTCAATTCACACAGTGACAGGCCACAAAGTTTGGGTATATTTAATATTGTAAGAAAGAGAATAACTGCAATGAGTGGGGCAGCCCCTTATCCTAAAGGAGCATACTCATTGCAATCGAAGATAGATTTAATATAGTGAGAGTATATTTATTTTTCAAGCTAATCATTCATTTTCTACATCTTTGTGTAGTTTGGGTGTCTTCTGATTGATTTGGCATGGTCTCTATCCATTTACATTTTAAATGAGCTCTTTCTCCGTACAGGCATGTTTACAGGTAGTCCAAATAATTATTACGTCTTGAAAGGCTATTATATTTTTTTTCTTTGACGCCTTACATCGACTTTAAAATAGCCTTCCCAGACGTCATAATTATTTGGACTAGTTTACAGGTATCCATATATTCACGGAGGAGTGGTTTCATCTTTGCCTTCTTCACAACGATTTATAGAAAATATGACATACTTCAAGCTGCTGTCGAATTGTTTAACCACTGAAACTGGTTCCATAAAGTCAGGCTCAAAGATTCTGTACCCGATTTGTTTAAGACAGAAAGTTGACAAAGATGAGTCATCATGTCGGTTGTGAATATCCGCTGCATCTTCTTCAATGATATCATCAAAGACATCATTCCATGTGCTTGAATTTGTATAAACAGTTTATTAAACTTTTTGTTTGTTATATATATTTTATTTGTCTTAAAATTATTTATTTGTCTTAAAATTGACAGAAGTCGACAGCGTAAAGTCCTCCTGCATAACTTCATGGATACTTGTAAGGTTACAAGAGCGCAATTATTTGTTTACATTTTACCGGCAAGTTTTTTACCCCAAGATGGTACTCAGAATAGAATCCTATACGGCTTCTGATTGGATGATACAGGATTGGAATTACATTTAATCGAAAGCTTATCCAATTAGGTTTAAAATTGCAGAAAATCATATTCACATTTTACGAAGTATAGAAAATATTTTCCATTTCTGCACGTCGGAGCCATTAAAATATGCCTTTTTCATTAAGCGAAAAAATAGACGATCTTTTCAACTGCATTTTAAGTCAATTTGAGCCGCATGACCCTATATATTTTTTGGTTGTAATGCAACACTGGCATTTCTAGTAACAGGAACTGCTACCCGTTTTCCCTAGTTTGTGTAGTCTTCGAGAAAAAAATACGGAACACCAGTGGTACCCTATGGAAAATGCATTACGAATAATTGCGCTCTTGTAACCTATAGAAAATGACATTTTTTTAATAAGGCTTTGAAAATATCAAAATAGTCATTTTGCTCGGAAAAATGTGAAACAGTAAGAAATGGGGTCAAATGGACTTTTCATCAACGTGAATTCAAGCTATAGTCTGTTTCCTATTTGTATTTATTTCTATATCTAAATCTAGGGTGGGCTCGAATGTCGACAAAGTTTGAAGAGAATAGAACGTTTTGTGATATCTACTGTTTTATTGGGAAAAGCATGTATTTATCTTAAATTTGAAGATAAATTTTGGTTTTAATCATAATGACCGTGACTCAGTTGCTATTCTAGCAAAAAGCTAATTTGGTGAAAATTGGCCAAAAGGGTCCCTAAGCAAACACCAACGATTTAGTTAAATTGCAAAGTAGAAAAATAATCTTGGCATTGAATATTGTAGTCCAAGAACAGTTTCTCTTGCCAAAGTAGTAATATTATCATATTTTCAAAATTTGGAAAAACTATAGTCTGTTTCAAAACGTGTTTTTCAAGAAATGGTTTCATTTAAAGCCATTCTTCAAAATTCGATGTAGCTTTTCCGTATCAGAACGGTTTTGTTGACAATATGATCAGTGCTGGATGACCTTTGAAAAATTAGGCAAGTAAATAAACATTATCTTCATGTCTTTTGAACAGTACCGTATTTGGTGAAAAATCAGTTCCAATTTTGGCCTGATCTGTGGGCAAAACTAATTCTCCAAATTCAGAGAGTGATCAGATAATGTTTTGAAGATGTGATATTATCTACATAGACGCTAGCGCTTCTTTTGGCCCGGGCGCTTAATTTTCGGAATTTTTTCATTACCGTATAGGTTACAAGAGCGCAATTATTTGTTTACATTTTACCGGCAAGTTTTTACCCCAAGATGGTACTCAGAATAGAATCCTATACGGCTTCTGATTGGATGATACAGGATTGGAATTTAAGCAATAGATCCTGGTGCCCGAGATTGGTAGCATTGTTACAATAGATCAGGGTGCTCGAGATGGGTGGCATTGTTACAATAGATCCTGGTGCTCGAGATAGGTGGCATTTTAACAATAGATCCTGGTGCTCGAAATGGGTGGCATTGTTACAATAGACCCTGGTGCTCGAGATAGGTGACATTGTTACAATAGATCCTGGTGCTCGAGATGGGTGGCATTGTAACAATAGATCCTGGTGCTCGAGATAGGTGGCATTTTAACAATAGATCCTGGTGCCCGAGATGGGTGGCATTGTTACAACAGATCCTGGTGCTCGAAATAGGTGGCATTCGTATCAATAGATCCTGGTGCTCGAGATGGGTGGCATTGTTACAATAGATCCTAGTGCTCGTGATTGGTGGCATAGTTACAATAGATCCTGGTGCCCTAGATGGGTGGCATTGTTACAACAGATCCCTGTGCTTGAAATATGTGGCATATGTACAATAGATCCTGGTGTTCGAGATAGGTGGCATTGCTACGTGTCGAGTGCGAAAAAGGATCAGCGTTTATGTAAACCAGTAAATTAGTATATAAAAAACTGGCCTTATATAACATTTTATTCCCTGCCTTTGACGTTCTACGTAATTGTTAACTTATGTTTACAAAATATTTATATTTTTATTTGTTGTTGTTTTTTTTTCAGAAAGAGTAATGGATGCCTACACAAAATAACAGAAGCTAAATTAAAAAGGATCATGCACCAGATATGGTTGGAGGAGTTTGGAGAATACAATTCATTTTCACGAAACTATTAAAATGATTAAGAGATTATTTGTATTCCTTTACCAGATCACCTTTTGGCTATATGAGCTTTTGTCATAACTTGACATCTGTTGTACTGTTTTGTTTCAAATCTTGCTGAGTCATGTGGCTTCAATGTGTTTTGTGGTTACTATTATTATAGATATAAGGAAATGGGGTATGATTGTCAATGAGACAAATATCCACCAGAGTCCAATTGACGTGGAGGTCACTAAACGGCCTTCAACAATAAGCAAACACCACACCGTATAGTCCGCGATAGAAGACCCAGACACAATTTGTTTTAACAATTCAAACGAGAGAAACCAACCGGCTTAACGACAAACAAATATGACAGATGAACCAACAACAAGCCACGAATTGCTTATTTCAACATGAATCAATGTTGTTGCAATATTCGGGTGACGTTGTTTCAATGTTAGGTTTCAACCTATATTCAATGAAAAATCAACGTTGATACAATGTTGAAAATATAACGTTGTTTCAATGTCAGATGTTCAACGTTGTTTCACCTTTGGTTTTTAATTCAACGTCTTTTCAACTTTACAGATTAACGTTGATTCAACGTTGTTTCAACGTTGAAATGCCTGGTGGGAGATTTGGTTGTGAACAGGTTATTCATATAGACCATGGGCAGTTTATTTGCAAAAACACATTTAGGTATTTTACAAGTATAAACATAATACACACTTTTGTACAGAAAACACGTCTTGTTTGCTGTTTGATTATAATGAAGTGGTGCATGCCCCTCCCCTCTTGTAGAAAATGGGATTCTCACCAAAATGCTCGATACCAGGCGGGTGCGTCTAAACACTGCTAAGGAGTCCTTGGTGCACTAAGGACTTCTGAAATGCCACTAAGGACTAGATGGGGTGCTATTACATGTAATTTCTTTTCATATTATGGTAGATATTGATATTTAATGCATAAATTTCAAATTTTATAGAAAAATAATCACAAATAAATGAGTTATTTATCATTTTTAAACACGTGCCTGTTTTTCTTTGATATGCCGAAAATCTATGAACCGTTAGACACGTGTCAAATTACATAACTGATTACACGAGAATCCTGCTATCTGTTGTGTTTAATCGACAATATTGGAAAAGTTGGATACTAATACACGAATTGTTATTCAGATTATATTTCAGTGATCAATTTTGATTTGACTTCGCACTGAATAAATTGTTGAAATTTTATTCATGTTTTTTCATATTCCCAAGAGTATTTTGTAATTATTTCTTGCAATAATAGATTTGTTTCCAGAGCAATATATATAAATTTATTTTCATATATGAACTATGATATGAAGACGTTAAGCAATGTATTACTGGACAAAACAAAATCAATTAGATAATAAATCTTTACTACATGCAACCACACTAATTTCATATATGAACTGTTTGGGCAGAGATTATCTTATGCGTTTGCTATGGTTCATTTTCTAAACTTTTATCATATGAAGAAAACGTTTGAGCAATATATTTCTGGCCAAAACGAATTCAATATGATAAAAATATTAACTACGTAATACCAAACTTATTGAATGCAAGCTACATGTAAACAGACGTATTTAAAACATGAACAGTTTGGACAGAGTTTATATCTTTGCGTTTGCTATGGTTTATTTTCAAAATTTTTATCATATGAAGAAAACGTTTGAGCAATATATTTCTGGACAAGAACGAATTCAATATGATAATAAATTTTACTACATGCAATGTGGTATGATTGGCGATGAGACAACTCTTCACAAGAGACAAGATGACACAGAAATTAATAACTATAAGTCACCGTACGGCCTTCAAAAATAAATTAAGCCATACCAATCTAATTAAAATATAGAACTCGGATTTCGTTATACTACATACGAGATCTAACGACGTCCCGTAAAAGGTTTCACTTCTGTGACATTTTGTGATGTAACATTTGACCCCAGAAAGAATTTATATCTACCAATCAGAATCGTCCTTATGAACGCGCACTCGGTATTTTTTGAAGATGGGGACTCAGAAATGGAAATACGACTTAGAAAATAAGTTAACTGAAATTTTGCCTCAGTACAAGTGAAAAAACTAAAATTTGGGCAGAGCCAAATTTTGGAAACTATTTAGGAACAAAAAGATTGCATTGCCTCGCTTCCAACGGGCTATGGAAAGAGTTTACCATATCAGATGCAGCTAC
>JAASAO010001239.1:0-48542 GCA_017311375.1 Mytilus coruscus | reverse complement strand
AACCATTTTGAGTGTACCAAAGTCAAATGGCACATCTATTATACATGCTGGAATTGGCACATGTCTTTGATCACCCCCTTTTTTTTTCTTCCCGTAGAATAAGTTTGAGTTCTATACATAGTTTGGGAATTTTTTAGAATCTAAAATTAGACCCACGCGCGAGGAAGAACGTGGCGTCACGTGATACGCAAGTATATTATCGTGGACTTAGCATATTTATATTCTTTTTAGAGGGGACCTTGGACAGACAACATGTGTATATATTGACGGAGCGCCATACTAACTGTTCATTTTGTTCTTTAATAGCTCGCGTATCACACGATACTTGTATCTTATTTTGTACAATTAAATTACACGTTCATCGATTGATTTCAGCTAATGTGTATATTTTAGCAGGTTTGTAATTCACGGATGTGTACTGTAAAGCAAGTACAGAAATGTCACTAATATGTACTCTTAGTGTTTCTCTCTCTGTCGGTGGCGATTTTCTCTTCACAGCACGATTTTTGTATAGAATAGAAGCACGTTAAATTATATATTTTTTTCTTCTAGCATATTCTAGAAGATGTTTTGCAGTACAGATTTGTATTTGATCGTATGCACATACTCTTGATAACGGAATTTTGCCTCAAATTTACGAGGTGTTTTATATATAAAAAAGAAGATGTGGTATGATTGCCAATGAGACAACTCTCCGCAAGAGACCAAATGACACAGAAATTAACAACTATAGGTCAATGTACGGCCTTCAACAATGAGCAAAGCCCATACTACATAGTCAGTTTATGTTTGTATTTTTTGTTGTTTCCATGGCAACGGCGGCCATTTTGAAAATTCAAAAGACAAATAGCAACTCTGCACATCTCAGTTGACATTTCAGTGAAGTTTTATCAAGTTTGGGGCATTTTGAAATTTCTGAAATTTTTGAAATTTTGGCTGGTTTCCATGGTTACAAAGACCATTCCCAAAATGTAATGACAGATGCCACATTGGTACATGGGAGGAACATACCATCAAAGTTTCAATGGATTTGACCTACCATTTTAAGAGAGTAAAGGCTACTTTAAGGTTTTGAAGCATTTTGACCTTTTGCATTGTTTCCATGGTAACGGCAGCCATTTTGAAATTGCAAAGTCAAACTGCTGTTGCATATGGTGCTACCATTATAATATACCATCATATAACATTTTATGTCTCTAGAATTAATGCAACACTGATGTTCTAGAATGTTCCATGAAAATTAACCCCCCTCAAATTATGCCAAGGAGACCCCCTACTGAAATAAAAAAAGTTCCATGTTGAAGCAGACATGTGTCTCTTAATATTCATAAAAGTAATCATAATTCCATCTACTCTACATACAGTAGCAAATTTAAGAAATGTAAAATAAATTTGACCCCACCCATCTTTGAGCCCCCCTAATTATGCCAAGATGACACCCTGGTATCATGAACATTGGGTTCTGCAACCCCATGATGTAGACCCATACCCAGAAAAATATAAAGTTTCCATCCTCTATAGCTTCCAAGAAAATGGTAGGACAGTTTAAGGGTTTAGAAAAAGAAGAATAAGAATAATAATAATAAGAAACGGGACAAAAACAATAAGTCTCCAAAACTCCGTTTTGGCGACTTAATAAGAAACAGGACAAAACAATAAGTCTCAAAACTCCGTTTTGGCGACTTAATAACAAGTAATCCTGTGTTAGGATGCTAACACAAAAGTCGCCAAAACGGCCCCCAACCATTGTTCTGCTGTTTCCATGGTAACGGCAGCCATTTTGAAAATTCCAAAGTCGGATGGCACATCTACACATGACAGGTCACATTACTGTGAAGTTTCATAAAGATTGGACCAAACCTAGATTTTTCGCATTTTTGTTGTTTCCATGGCAACGGCGGCCATTTTGGAAATTCCCAAGTCAAATTCTAAATCTACATACACTCGTTAACATCTCTGTAAAATTTCATTAAATTTGAAGCATTTTAAAAAAAAATTCACATTTTTGCAGTTTCCATGGTAACGGCGGCCATTTTAAAAATTCCAAAGTCGAATTACAGCTACATATGGTGCTACCTGTAATAATCTATCATTATATAACATAAAAAGTCCATAGGAATAATTCAACACTATCACATGACATATCACATGACTATTGTTCTAGAATGTTCCATGAAAATTGACCCCTAAAATAATGCCAAGATGACCCCAGCTGAAATAAAAATGTTGAATGGACACCTGGACATCGGTCTCTTGTATTACACAAAACTTAAAGGTTCTACCAGTAACGAATCAATAGTTGAAAATGACCCCACCCATGTTCCGGCCCCAAAAGTGCCAAGTTGACCCCATTTGAAATACAAAATAGCGAATGCACCCTAGGGATACTACCCCAACATCATACCAAATATAAAGTTCCCATCATTTAAGGCTTGAAAGAAAATGGTCGGACAAATTAGGGCTAATAATAATAATAATAATAATAATAATAATAATAATAATAATAATAATAACAAGTAATCCTGTGTTAGGATGCTAACACAAAAGTCGCCAAAACGGCCCCAACCATTGTTCTGCTGTTTCCATGGTAACGGCAGCCATTTTGAAATTTCATAGTCGGATAGCACATCTACACATGACAGGTCACATTACTTACAAGTTTCATAAAAATTGGACCAATTTTCAAATTTAGGCATTCGTGTTTCCATGGTTACGGTGGCCATTTTGGAAATTCCAAAGTCAAATGCCACATCTACATAAGACAGTCAACATTTGTGTAAAGTTTCATTAAGTTTGAAGCATTTTGAATTTTTTGACATTTTTGCAGTTTCCATGGTAACGGCAGCCATTTTGAAAATTCCAAAGTCGGATGGCACATCTACACATGACAGGTCACATTACTGTTAAGTTTCATAAAGATTGGACCAAATCTAGATTTTTCGCATTTTTGTTCTTTCCATGGCAACGGCGGCCATTTTGGAAATTCCAAAGTCAAATTCCAAATCTACATACACTCGTTAACATCTCTGTAAAATTTCATTAAATTTGAAGCATTTTAAAAAATTTTCACATTTTTGCAGTTTCCATGGTAACGGCGGCCATTTTAAAAATTTCAAAGTCGAATTACATCTACATATGGTGCTACCTGTAATAATCTATCATTATATAACAAAAAAAGTACATAGGACTAATTCAACACTATCACATGACTAATCACATGACTATTGTTCTAGAATGTTCCATGAAAATTGACCCCCTAAAATAATGCCAAGATGACCCCGGGCTGAAATAAAAAATGTGGAATGGACACCTGGACATCGGTCTCTTGTATTACACAAAATTTAAAGGTTCTACCAGTAGCGAATCAATAGTCGAAAAATGACCCCACCCATGTTCCGGCCCCCAAATAGTGCCAAGTTGACCCCCATTTGATATAAAAAATAGTGAATGCACCCCTACGGATACTACCCCAACATCATACCAAATATAAAGTTTCCATCATTTAAGGCTTGGAAGAAAATGGTCGGACAAATTAGGGTTAAGAATAATAATAATAATAATAAAAATAATAATAACAAGTAATCCTGTGTTAGGATGCTAACACAAAAGTCGCCAAAACGGCCCCAACCATTGTTCTGCTGTTTCCATGGTAACGGCAGCCATTTTGAAAATTCCAAAGTCGGATGGCACATCTACACATGACAGGTCACATTACTGTCAAGTTTCATAAAGATTGGACCAAATCTAGATTTTTCGCATTTTGTTCTTTCCATGGCAACGGCGGCCATTTTGGAAATTCAAAAGTCAAATTCAAATTTACATACACTCGTTAACATCTCTGTAAAATTTCATTAAATTTGAAGCATTTTAAAAAAATTTCACATTTTTGCAGTTTCCATGGTAACGGCGGCCATTTTAAAAATTCCAAAGTCCAATTACAGCTACATATGGTGCTACCTGTAATGATCTATCATTATATAACATAAAAAGTACATAGGAATAATTCAACACTATCACATGACTAATCACATGACTATTGTTCTAGAATGTTCCATGAAAACTGACCCCCTAAAATAATGCCAAGATGACCCCGGGCTGAAATAAAAAATGTGGAATGGACACCTGGACATCGGTCTCTTGTATTACACAAAACTTAAAGGTTCTACCAGTAGCGAATCAATAGTCGAAAAATGACCCCACCCATGTTCCGGCCCCCAAAAAGTGCCAAGTTGACCCCCATTTTAAATAAAAAACAGCGAATGCAACCCTAGGGATACTACCCCAACATCATACCAAATATAAAGTTTCCATCATTTAAGGCTTGGAAGAAAATGGTCGGACAAATTAGGGCTAAGAATAATAATAATAACAAGTAATCCTGTGTTAGGATGCTAACACAAAAGTCGCCAAAACGGCCCCCAACCATTGTTCTGCTGTTTCCATGGTAACGGCAGCCATTTTGAAATTTCAAAGTCGGATATCACATCTACACGTGACAAGTCACATTACTTACAAATTTCATAAAAATTGGACCAATTTTAAAATTTAGGCATTCGTGTTTCCATGGTTACGACGGCCATTTTGAAATTCCAAAGTCAAATGCCACATCTATATAAGACAGTCAACATTTGTGTAAAGTTGCATTAAGTTTGAAGCATTTTGAATTTTTGACATTTTCGCAGTTTCCATGGTAACGGCAGCCATTTTGAAAATTCCAAAGTCGGATGGCATATCTACACATGGCAGGTAACATTACTGTCAAGTTTCATAAAGATTGGACCAAATCTAGATTTTCGCATTTTGTTGTTTCCATGGCAACGGCGGCTATTTTGGAAATTCAAAGTCAAATTCCAAATCTACATACACTCGTTAACATCTCGGTAAAATTTCATTAAATTTGAAGCATTTTTTAAAATTTTCACATTTTTGCAGTTTCCATGGTAACGGCGGACATTTTGAAAATTCCAAAGTCGAATTACAGCTACATATGGTGCTACCTGTAATAATCTATCATTATATAACATAAAAAGTACATAGGAATAATTCAACACTATCACATGACTAATCACATGACTATTGTTCTAGAATGTTCCATGAAAATTGACCCCCTAAAATAATGCCAAGATGACCCCGGGTTGAAATAAAAAATGTGGAATGGACACCTGGACATCGGTCTCTTGTATTACACAAAACTTAAAGGTTCTACCAGTAGCGAATCAATAGTCGAAAAATGACCACACCCATGTTCCGGCCCCCAAATAGTGCCAAGTTGACCCCCATTTGAAAAAAAAAATAGTGAATGCACCCCTAAGGATACTACCCCAACATCATACTAAATATAAAGTTTCCATCATTTAAGGCTTGGAAGAAAATGGTCGGACAAATTAGGGTTAAGAATAATAATAATAATAACAAGTAATCCTGTGTTAGGATGCTAACACAAAAGTCGCCAAAACGGCCCCCAACCATTGTTCTGCTGTTTCCACGGTAACGGAAGCCATTTTGAAATTTCATAGTCGGATAGCACATCTTCACATGACAGGACACATTACTTACAAGTTTCATAAAAATTGGACCAATTTTCAAATTTAGGCATTCGTGTTTCCATGGTTACGGTGGCCATTTTGGAAATTCCAAAGTCAAATGCCACATCTACATAAGACAGTCAACATTTGTGTAAAGTTTCATTAAGTTTGAAGCATTCTGAATTTTTGGACATTTTTGCAGTTTCCATGGTAACGGCAGCCATTTTGAAAATTCCAAAGTCGGATGGCACATTTACACATGACAGGTCACATTACTGTCAAGTTTCATAAAGATTGGACCAAATCTAGATTTTTCGCATTTTTGTTGTTTCCATGGCAACGGCGGCCATTTTGAAATTCAAAGTCAAATTCCAAATCTACATACACTCGTTAACATCTCTGTAAAATTTCATTAAATTTGAAGCATTTTAAAAAATTCACATTTTGCAGTTTCCATGGTAACGGCGGCCATTTTAAAATTCCAAAGTCGAATTACAGCTACATATGGTGCTACCTGTAATAATCTATCATTATATAACATAAAAGTACATAGGAATAATTCAACACTATCACATGACTAATCACATGACTATTGTTCTAGAATGTTCCATGAAAATTGACCCCTAAAATAATGCCAAGATGACCCCGGGCTGAAATAAAAATGTGGAAAGGACACCTGGACATCGGTCTCTTGTATTACACAAAACTTTAAGGTTCTACCAGTAGCGAATCAATAGTCGAAAATGACCCCACCCATGTTCCGGCCCCAAAAGTGCCAAGTTGACCCCATTTGAAATAAAAATAGCGAATGCACCCCTAGGGATACTACCCAACATCATACCAAATATAAAGTTTCCATCATTTAAGGCTTGGAAGAAAATGGTCGGACAAATTAGGGTTAAGAAGAATAATAATAATAATAATAATAATAATAATAATAATAAGAAACGGGACAAAAACATAAAGTCTCCAAAACTCCGTTTTGGCGACTTAACTAGTAATCCTGTGTTAGGATGCTAACACAAAAGTCGCCAAAACGGACCCAAAATCATTGTTCTGCGACATCAATTGTTTCATTATATGCTAGGCAACATTTGTTTTAAGTTTCATTAAATTTAATACATTTTGAAGTTTTTCATATTTTGGCCGTTTTCATGTTAACGGCGGCCATTTTAGAAATTCCAAACTCAAAAGTCAAGTCTACATAAGCTAGGCAACATTTATTTTAAGTTTCATTAAATTTGAAGCATTTTGAAGTTTTTCATATTTTTGCTGTTTCCATGGCAACGGCGGCCATTTTATCAATTCCAAAGTCAAACTGCTGCTGCAAATTGTTCTCTCCTTAATTATATACCATCATATACCATTTAATGTCTCTAGAATAAATTTAACATTGATGTTCTGGAATATTCCATGAAAATTCACCCTCTAAAATTATGCCAAGGAGACCCCTACTGAAATAAAAAGTTCCATGTTGAAGCAGACATGTGTCTCTTAATTTTCATAAAAGTAATTATAATTCCATCTACTCTACATACAGTAGAAAATTTAAGAAATGTAAAATAAATTTGACCCCACCCATCTTTGAGCCCCCCTTATTATGCCAAGATGACACCCTGGTATCATGAACATTGGGTTCTGCAACCCCCATGATGCAGACCCATACCCAGAAAAAATATAAAGTTTCCATCCTCGATAGCTTCCAAGAAAATGGTAGGACAGTTTAAGGGTTTAGAAAAAGAAGAATAAGAATAATAATAATAAGAAACGGGACAAAAACAATAAGTCTCCAAAACTCCGTTTTGGCGACTTAATAATAATAACAAGTAATCCTGTGTTAGGATGCTAACACAAAAGTCGCCAAAACGGCCCCCAACCATTGTTCTGCTGTTTCCATGGTAACGGCAGCCATTTTGAAAATTCCAAAGTCGGATGGCACATCTACACATGACAGGTCACATTACTGTCAAGTTTCATAAAGATTGGACCAAATCTAGATTTTTCGCATTTTGTTGTTTCCATGGCAACGGCGGCCATTTTGGAAATTCCAAAACAAATTCCAAATCTACATACACTCGTTAACATCTCTGTAAAATTTCATTAAATTTGAAGCATTTTTAAAAAATTTCACATTTTTGCAGTTTCCATGGTAACGGCGGCCATTTTAAAAATTTCAAAGTCGAATTACAGCTACATATGGTGCTACCTTTAATAATCTATCATTATATAACATAAAAAGTACATAGGAATAATTCAACACTATCACATGACTAATCACATGACTATTGTTCTAGAATGTTCCATGAAAATTGACCCCCTAAAATAATGCCAAGATGACCCCGGGCTGAAATAAAAAATGTGGAATGGACACCTGGACATCGGTCTCTTGTATTACACAAAACTTAAAGGTTCTACCAGTAACGAATCAATAGTCGAAAAGACCCCACCCATTTTCCGGCCCCAAATAGTGCCAAGTTGACCCCATTTGAAATAAAAATAGTGAATGCACCCTAGGGATACTACCCCAACATCATACCAAATATAAAGTTTCCATCATTTAAGGCTTGGAAGAAAATGGTCGGACAAATTAGGGTTAAGAATAATAATAATAATAATAATAATAATAATAATAATAATAATAATAAGAAACGGGACAAAACATAAAGTCTCCAAAACTCCGTTTTGGCGACTTAATAATAATAATAATAATAATAAGAAACGGGACAAAATATAAAGTCGTTTTGGCCAAAACGGGACAAAAACATAAAGTCCGTTTTGGCGACTTAATAAGAAACGGACAAAACATAAGTCTCCAATACTTCGTTTTGGCGACTTAATAAGAAACGGAACAAAACAATAAGTCTCCAAAACTCCGTTTTGGCGACTTAATAAGAAACGGACAAAAACAATAAGATAGATTTGCTATTGCAAGCAATAGCGGAGGATGTCACCCTGTACTGTTGTCACAGTAGCAGCAACCACTTAAAGTGTACCAAAGTCAAATGGCACATCTATTATACATGTTGGAATTGGCATGTCTTTGATCCCCTTTTTTTCTCATCCCGTTGAATAGGTTTGAGTTCTATACATAGTTTGGGAATTCTTTAGAATCTAAAATTAGACCCACGCGCGAGGAAGAACGTGGCGCCACGTGATGTGCAAGTATATTATCGTGGACTTAGCATATTTATATTCTTTTAGAGGGACCTTGGACAGACAACATGTGTATATATTGACGGAGCGCCATACTAACTGTTCATTTTGTTCTTTAATAGCTCGCGTATCACACGATACTTGTATCTTATTTTGTACAATTAAATTACACGTTCATCGATTGATTTCAGCTAATGTGTATATTTTAGCAGGTGTGTAATTCACGGATGTGTACTGTAATGCAAGTACAGAAATGTCACTAATATGTACTCTTAGTGTTTCTCTCTGTCGGTGGCGATTTTCTCTCACAGCACGATTTTGTATAGAATAGAAGCACGTTAAATTATATATTTTTTCTTCTAGCATATTCTAGAAGATGTTTTGCAGTACAGATTTGTATTTGATCGTATGCACATACTCTTGATAACGGAATTTTGCCTCAAATTTACGAGGTGTTTTATATATAAAAAAGAAGATGTGGTATGATTGCCAATGAGACAACTCTCCGCAAGAGACCAAATGACACAGAAAGTAACAACTATAGGTCAATGTACGGCCTTCAACAATGAGCAAAGCCCATACTGCATAGTCAGTTTATTTTTATTTTTGTTGTTTCCATGGCAACGGCGGCCATTTTGAAAATTCAAAAGACAAATAGCAACTCTGCACATCAAAGTAGACATTTCAGTGAAGTTTTATCAAGTTTGAGGCATTTTCAAATTTCTGAAATTTTGGCTGGTTTCCATGGTTACAAAGACCATTCCCAAAATGTAATGACAGATGCCACATTGGTACATGGGAGGGAACATACCATCAAAGTTTCAATAGATTTGACCTACCATTTTAAGAGAGTAAAGGCTACTTTAAGGTTTTTGAAGCATTTTGACCTTTTTTGCATTGTTTCCATGGTAACGGCAGCCATTTTGGAAATTGCAAAGTCAAACTGCTGTTGCATATGGTGCTACCCATTATAATATACCATCATATAACATTTTATGACTCTAGAATTCATGCAACACTGATGTTCTAGAATGTTCCATGAAAATTCACCCCCCTCAAATTATGCCAAGGAGACCCCCTACTGAAATAAAAAAAGTTCCATGTTGAAGCAGACATGTGTCTCTTAATATTCATAAAAGTAATCATAATTCCATCTACTTTACAAACAGTAGCAAATTTAAGAAATGTAAAATAAATTTGACCCCACCCATCTTTGAGCCCCCCTAATTATGCCAAGATGACACCCTGGTATCATGAACATTGGGTTCTGCAACCCCCATGATGCAGACCCATACCCAGAAAAAATATAAAGTTTCCATCCTCTACTGCTTCCAAGAAAATGGTAGGACAGTTTAAGGGTTTAGAAAAAGAAGAATAAGAATAATAACTAGATTTGCCATTGCAAGCAATAGCGGATGTCACCCTTCCCCCATTGCCACTAAACGGCAGCCATTTCAAAAAAATTTAACAGTGAATGCACATATATGCATGGCTAAACATCTCCTGTAAATTTTCAGTACATTCAGAGCATTTTCAAAATTTTCACATTTTTGTCGTTTCCATGGCAACGACAGCCATTTTGAAAATTTAAAAGTCAAAAGTCTCATCTATACTTGCCAGTTAACAATAATATTAAGTTTCATTAAGTTCAAAGCATTTTGAAAATTTTTGACATTTTTCCAGTTTCCATGGCAACGGTGGCCATTTTGGAAATTCCAAAGTCAAAAGTCTCATCCAGACTTGCCAGTCAACAATCATATTAAGGTTCATAAATTTTGGAGCATTTTGAAATTTTTGAAATTTTTGACATTTTTGATGGTTCCTATGGTAACAGAGACCATTCCCAAAATTAAATGGCAGATACCACATTGGTACATGGGAGGGAACATACCATCAAAAGTTGATTCGATTTGACCTACCATTTTAAGAAAGTAAATGCTACTTTTAGGTTTTTGGAGCATTTTGACCTGTTTTGCATTGTTTCCATGGTAACGGCAAACATTTTCGAAATTCCAACGCCAAATTGCACATCTACCAATGTTGCTCATCGTTACTGTGAAGTTTCATTAAATTTGGAGCATTTTGATATTTTTGAAATTTTTGGTGTAGTTTCTATGGCAACACAGTAGTTCCAATGATTGCCAAAATCATCCAAAACCAGTATATAGTGGGCACCTACATTGTATTAAAATATAATGATTCTAAGTTTAAGCATATCCAAATAGTTCATCAAAACCAAAAACTGGATTTTTTCACATTTGTTCCGTTTCCATGGTAACGGCAGCCATTTTTTATGTTCTTAAGACCTACTGCAACCCGAAATTTTGTGTTCCTCATTATAGTTAACTATCATTAACATTGGTTCCATTGGCTCCAAAAAATCTGCCGGACAAAAATCATTGGAAGAATAAGAATAATAACTAGAATTGCCATTGCAAGCAATAGCGGATGTCACCCTTCCCCCATTACCACTAAGTGGCAGCCATTTAAAAAAAATTGACATTGAATGCACATGTATATATGCATGACGTTATATCTTTCTGTAAATTTTCAGTACTTTCACAGCATTTTAAAAAAATCACGTTTTTGACGTTTCCATGGTAACAGCAGCCATTTTGAAAATTTCATAGTCAAAAGTTGTATCAACACTTGCCAGATAACATAAATGTCAAGTTTCATTAAGTTTGGAACATTTTCATATTTTTTGACTTTTTTGCCGTTTCCATGGCAACGGTAGCCATTTTGGAAATTCCAACGCCAATTGCCGCTTCCACACATGCCAGATAACATTATGGTGAAGTTTCATTAAGTTTGAAGCATTCTGAAATTTTGAAATTTTGCTCCTGTATCCATGGTAACATAGTAGTTCCAATGATTGTCGAAATCACTCAAAACATGTATATAGTGGACAACTATATTGTATAAAATTTGATGATTTTAAGTTGAAGCATACCAAAATTATTCACCAAACCCTGAAGTTTTTGGAGCATTTTGACCTTTTGCATTGTTTCCATGGTAACGGCAGACATTTTGGAAATTCCAACGCCAAATTCCACATCTACCAATGTTGCTCATCGTTACTATGAAGTTTCAAAAATTTGGAGCATTTTGATATTTTTGAAATTTTGGTGTAGTTTCCATGGCAACATAGTAGTTCCAATGATTGCTAAAATCATCCAACACCAGTATACAGTGGGCACCTACATGGTATTAAAATATAATGATTCTAAGTTTAAGCATCTCCAATAAATTCACCAAAACAAAAAGTGGATTTTTCATATTTGTTCCGTTTCCATGGTAACGGCAGCCATTTTTATGTTCTTAAGACCTACTGCAACCCGGAATTTTGTGTTTCTCATTATAGTGAACTATCATTAAGATTGGTTCCATTGGCTCCAAAAATCTGCCGGACAAAAAGGTGGAAGAATAATAATAATAACAAAGAAACAGAAGAAAAGCAATATGTCACCCGACATTGTCGATCGGGTGACATAATAAGAAGAAGAAGAAGAAGAAGAAACGGGACAAAACATAAAGTCTCCAAAACTCCGTTTTGGCGACTTAACTAGATTTGCAAGCAATAGCGGATGTCACCCTTCCTCCCATTGCCACTAAGTGGCAGCCATTTCAAACATTTTAAACAGTGAATGCACATATATGCATGGCAATACTTTCTGCAAATTTTCAGAACATTTGGAGTATTTTGAAAATTGTACACATTTTTGTAGTTTCCATGGCAACGGCAGCCATTTTGAAAATTTCAAAGTCAAAAGTCTCATCTTTACTTTCCAGTTAACAATAATATCAAGTTTCATCAAGTTCAAACCATTTTAAATTTTTTTGACTTTTTCGCAGTTTCCATGGCAACGGTGGCCACACTTGCCAGTCAACAATCTTACTAAGTTTCATCAATTTTGGAGCATTTTGAAATTTTTGAAATTTTTGACATTTGTGATGGTTCCCATGGTAACAGAGACCATTCCCAAAATTTAATGGCAGATACCACATTGGTACATGGGAGGGAACATACCATCAAAGTTTCAATGGATTTGACCTACCATTTTAAGAGAGTAAAGGCTACTTTAAGGTTTTTGAAGCATTTTGACCTTTTTTGCATTGTTTCCATGGTAACGGCAGCCATTTTGGAAATTGCAAAGTCAAACTGCTGTTGCATATGGTGCTACCGTTACTTATAATATACCATCATATAACATTTTATGACTCTAGAATTCATGCAACACTGATGTTCTAGAATGTTCCATGAAAATTCACCCCAAAAATTATGCCAAGGAGACCCCTACTGAAATAAAAAAAGTTCCATGTTGAAGCAGACATGTGTCTCTTAATATTCATAAAAGTAATCATAATTCCATCTACTTTACAAACAGTAGCAAATTTAAGAAATGTAAAATAAATTTGACCCCACCCATCTTTGAGCCCCAAATTATGCCAAGATGACACCCTGGTATCTGAACATTGGGTTCTGCAACCCCATGATGCAGACCCATACCCAGAAAAATATAAAGTTTCCATCCTCTACTGCTTCCAAGAAAATGGTAGGACAGTTTAAGGGTTTAGAAAAAAGAATAATAATAATAACAAGTAATCCTGTGTTAGGATGCTAACACAAAAGTCGCCAAAACGGCCCCAACCATTGTTCTGCTGTTTCCATGGTAACGGCAGCCATTTTGAAATTTCATAGTCGGATAGCACATCTACACATGACAGGTCACATTACTTACAAGTTTCATAAAATTGGACCAATTTTCAAATTTAGGCATTCGTGTTTCCATGGTTACGGTGGCCATTTTGAAATTCCAAAGTCAAATGCCACATCTACATAAGACAGTCAACATTTGTGTAAAGTTTCATTAAGTTTGAAGCATTTTGAATTTTTGACATTTTGCAGTTTCCATGGTAACGGCAGCCATTTTGAAAATTCCAAAGTCGGATGGCACATCTACACATGACAGGTCACATTACTGTCAAGTTTCATAAAGATTGGACCAAATCTAGATTTTTCGCATTTTGTTGTTTCCATGGCAACGGCGGCCATTTTGGAAATTCCAAAGTCAAATTCCAAATCTACATACACTCGTTAACATCTCTGTAAAATTTCATTAAATTTGAAGCATTTTCAAAAATTTCACATTTTGCAGTTTCCATGGTAACGGCGGCCATTTTAAAATTCCAAAGTCGAATTACAGCTACATATGGTGCTACCTGTAATAATCTATCATTATATAACATAAAAAGTACATAGGAATAATTCAACACTATCACATGACTAATCACATGACTATTGTTCTAGAATGTTCCATGAAAATTGACCCCTAAAATAATGCCAAGATGACCCCGGGCTGAAATAAAAATGTGGAATGGACACCTGGACATCGGTCTCTTGTATTACACAAAACTTAAAGGTTCTACCAGTAGCGAATCAATAGTCGAAAATGACCCCACCCATGTTCCGGCCCCAAAAGTGCCAAGTTGACCCCATTTGAAATAAAAATAGCTAATGCACCCTAGGGATACTACCCCAACATCATACCAAATATAAAGTTTCCATCATTTAAGGCTTGGAAGAAAATGGTCGGACAAATTAGGGTTAAGAATAATAATAATAATAATAATCCTGTGTTAGGATGCTAACACAAAAGTCGCCAAAACGGCCCCCAACCATTGTTCTGCTGTTTCCATGGTAACGGCAGCCATTTTGAAATTTCAAACTCGGATAGTCTACACATGACAGATTTGTGTAAAGTTTCATTAAGTTTGAAGCATTTTGAATTTTTGACAGTTTTGCAGTTTCCATGGTAACGGCAGCCATTTTGAAAATTCCAAAGTCGGATGGCACATCTACACATGACAGGTCACATTACTGTCAAGTTTCATAAAGATTGGACCAAATCTAGATTTTTCGCATTTTGTTGTTTCCATGGCAACGGCGGCCATTTTGGAAATTCCAAAGTCAAATTCCAAATCTACATACACTCGTTAACATCTCTGTAAAATTTCATTAAATTTGAAGCATTTTAAAAAATTCACATTTTGCAGTTTCCATGGTAACGGCGGCCATTTTAAAATTCCAAAGTCGAATTACAGCTACATATGGTGCTACCTGTAATAATCTATCATTATATAACATAAAAGTACATAGGAATAATTCAACACTATCACATGACTAATCACATGACTATTGTTCTAGAATGTTCCATGAAAATTGACCCCTAAAATAATGCCAAGATGACCCTGGGCTGAAATAAAAATGTGGAATGGACACCTGGACATCGGTCTCTTGTATTACACAAAACTTTAAGGTTCTACCAGTAGCGAATCAATAGTCGAAAATGACCCCACCCATGTTCCGGCCCCAAAAGTGCCAAGTTGACCCCATTTGAAATAAAAATAGCGAATGCACCCTAGGGATACTACCCCAACATCATACCAAATATAAAGTTTCCATCATTTAAGGCTTGGAAGAAAATGGTCGGACAAATTAGGGTTAAGAAGAATAATAATAATAATAATAATAATAATAATAATAATAATAATAATAATAAGAAACGGGACAAAAACATAAAGTCTCCAAAACTCCGTTTTGGCGACTTAACTAGATTTGCCATTGCAAGCAATAGCGGATGTCACCTTCCCCATTGCCACTAAGCGGCAGCCATTTCAAAAAATTTAACAGTGAATGAACATAAATGCATGGCTAAACATCTCCTGTAAATTTTCAGTACATTCAGAGCATTTTCAAAATTTTCACATTTTGTCGTTTCCATGGCAACGGCAGCCATTTTGAAAATTTCAAAGTCAAAAGTCTCATCTATACTTGCCAGTTAACAATAATATCAAGTTTCATTAAGTTCAAAGCATTTTGAAAATTTTTGACATTTTTGCAGTTTCCATGGCAACGGTGGCCATTTTGGAAATTCCAAAGTCAAAAGTCTCATCCAGACTTGCCAGTCAACAATCATATAAAGTTTCATAAATTTTGGAGCATTTTGAAATTTTTAAAATTTTGACATTTTTGATGGTTCCTATGGTAACAGAGACCATTCCCAAAATTAAATGGCAGATACCACATTGGTACATGGGAGGAATATACCATCAAAGTTTCAATCTATTTGACCTACCATTTTAAGAAAGTAAATGCTACTTTTAGGTTTTGGAGCATTTTGACCTGTTTTGCATTGTTTCCATGGTAACGGCAGACATTTTCGAAATTCAATGCCAAATTGCACATCTACCAATGTTGCTCATCGTTACTGTGAAGTTTCATTAAATTTGGAGCATTTTGATATTTTTGAAATTTTGGTGTAGTTTCTATGGCAACACAGTAGTTCCAATGATTGCCAAAATCATCCAAAACCAGTATATAGTGGGCACCTACATTGTATTAAAATATAATGATTCTAAGTTTAAGCATATCCAAATAATTCACCAAAACCAAAACTGGATTTTTCACATTTGTTCTGTTTCCATGGTAACGGCAGCCATTTTTATGTTCTTCAGACCTACTGCAACCCGAAATTTTGTGTTCCTCATTATAGTTAACTATCATTAAGATTGGTTACATTGGCTCCAAAAATCTGCCGGACAAAAATCATTGGAAGAATAAGAATAATAACTAGAATTGCCAGAGGAAATATGTCACCCGATTGTCGATCGGGTCCCATAATAATAATAATAATAAGAAACGGGACAAAACTAAGTCTCAAAACCCGTTTACTTAACTAAATTGACATTGCATGCAATAGCGGATGTCACCCTTCCCCATTGCCACTAAGCGTTTCAAAAAATTAACAGTCAATTTCAGTATACATCTTTCTGTAATTTTTCAGTACATTTAGAGCATTTTAATTTTTTTACGTTTTGACGTTTCCATGACAACAGCAGCCATTTTGAAAATTTCAAAGTCAAAGTTGTATCAACACTTGCCAGATAACATAAATGTCAAGTTTCATTAAGTTTGGAACATTTTCAAATTTTTGACTTTTTGCCGTTTCCATGGCAACGGTAGCCATTTTGGAAATTCCAACGCCAATTGCCGCTTCCACACATGCCAGATAACATTATGTTGAAGTTTCATTAAGTTTGAAGCATTCTGAAATTTTTGAAATTTTGCTCCTGTATCCATGGTAACATAGTAGTTCCAATGATTGTCAAAATCACTCAAAACGTGTATATAGTGGACAACTATATTGTATAAAAATTTGATGATTTTAAGTTGAAGCATACCAAAATTATTCACCAAACCCTGAAGTTTTTGGAGCATTTTGACCTTTTGCATTGTTTCCATGGTAACGGCAGACATTTTGGAAATTCCAACACCAAATTCCACATCTACCAATGTTGCTCATCGTTACTATGAAGTTTCAAAAAAATTGAAGCATTTTGATATTTTTAAAATTTTTGGTGTAGTTTCCATGGCAACATAGTAGTTCCAATGATTGCTAAAATCATCCAACACCAGTATACAGTGGGCACCTACATGGTATTAAAATATAATGATTCTAAGTTGAAGCATCTCCAATAAATTCACCAAAACAAAAAGTGGATTTTTCACATTTGTTCCGTTTCCATGGTAACGGCAGCCATTTTATGTTCTTAAGACCTACTGCAACCCGGAATTTTGTGTTTCTCATTATAGTGAACTATCATTAAGATTGGTTCCATTGGCTCCAAAAAATCTGCCGGACAAAAAAAGGTGGAAGAATAATAATAATAACTAGATTTGACATTGCAAGCAATAGCGGATGGCACCCTTCCCACATTGCCACTAAACTGCAGCCATTTTGAAAATTTGAAACAGTATTTACACATAAATACATTAGAACATATTTGTTTGTAAATTTTTAGAAAGTTTTGAGCATTTTTCGATTTTTCACATTTTTGCAGTTTCCATGGCAACGGCGGCCATTTTGGAAATTCCAAACTCCAAAGTCTTATCTTTACTTACCATTTACCATTTATAATGAGTTTCATTAAGTTTTGAGTATTTTGAGATTTTTGGACATTTTGCTTCTGTATCCATGGTTACATTTTAGTTCCAATGCCTGTCAAAATCATCCAAAACCTGTATATAGTGGACAACTATATGGTATAAAAACTGATGATTTTAAGTTAAAGCATACTAAAATTATTCCCAAAACCCTTAAGTTTTTGGAGCATTTTGACCTTTTGCATTGTTTCCATGGTAACAGCAGACATTTTGGAAATTCCAACGCCAAATTTCACATCTGCCAATGTTGCTCATCGTTACTGTGAAGTTTCATTAAGTTTGGAGCTTTTTGATATTTTTGAAATTTTTGGTGTAGTTTCCATGGCAACATAGTAGTTCCAAAGATTGCCAAAATCATCCAACACCAGTATATCCTTGGCACCTACATTGTATTAAAATATAATGATTCTGAGATTAAGCAGATCCAAACAGTTCACCAAAACCAAAAACTTGAATTTTTCACATTTTATTAGTTTCCATGGTAACGGCAGCCATCTTCATGATGCCATACCCCACTGCACAATTTCATATAGTGGTCTACATTATGGTATAGTTCCATCAATATTGTTCAAGCCATTTCTGAGAAATAGCATGGACAAAAAAGTGTGGAAGAATAAATATAA
The DNA here is from genome assembly GCA_017311375.1 of Mytilus coruscus. Classification (NCBI taxonomy): domain Eukaryota; kingdom Metazoa; phylum Mollusca; class Bivalvia; order Mytilida; family Mytilidae; genus Mytilus; species Mytilus coruscus. The sequence continues at coordinate 30,234 of JAASAO010001239.1, read as the reverse complement.
TAATAATAATAATAATAATAACTAGATTTGCCATTGCAAGCAATAGCGGATGTCACCCTTCCCCCATTGCCACTAAGTCGGCAGCCATTTCAAAATAAAAAAATTAACAGTGAATGCACATATATGCATGGCTAAACATCTCCTGTAAATTTTCAGTACTTTCAGAGCATTTTAAAAATTTTCACATTTTTGTTGTTTCCATGGCAACGGCAGCCATTTTTGAAAATTTCAAAGTCAAAAGTCTCATCTATACTTGCCAGTTAACAATAATATCAAGTTTCATTAAGTTCAATGCATTTTGAAAATTTTTGACATTTTTGCAGTTTCCATGGCAACGGTGGCCACTTTGGAAATTCCAAAGTCAAAAGTCTCATCCAGACTTGCCAGTCGACAATCATATTAAGTTTCAGAAATTTTGGAGCATTTTGAAATTTTTGAAATTTTTGACATTTTTGATGGTTCCTATGGTAACAGAGACCATTCCCAAAATTTAATGGCAGATACCACATTGGTACATGGAGGAACATACCATCAAAGTTTCAATCGATTTGACCTACCATTTTAAGAAAGTAAATGCTACTTTTAGGTTTTGGAGCATTTTGACCTGTTTTGCATTGTTTCCATGGTAACGGCAGACATTTTCGAAATTCAACGCCAAATTGCACATCTACCAATGTTGCTCATCGTTACTGTGAAGTTTTATTAAATTTGGAGCATTTTGATATTTTGGAAATTTTTGGTGTAGTTTCCATGGCAACATAGTAGTTCCAATGATTGCCAAAAATGATCCAAAACCAGTATATAGTGGGCACCTACATTGTATCAAAATATAATGATTCTAAGTTTAAGCATCTTCAAATAATTCACCAAAACCAAAAGTGGATTTTTCACATTTGTTCCGTTTCCATGGTAACGGCAGCCATTTTTAATGGTCTTAAGACCTACTGCAACCCGAAATTTTTTGTTCCTCATTATAGTTCACTATCATTAAGATTGGTTCCATTGTCTTCAAAAAAGCTGCCGGACAAAAATCATTGGAAGAATAATAATAATAATAACAAAGAAACAGAGGAAAAGCAATATGTCACCCGACATTGTCGATCGGGTGACATAATAAGAAAAAAAGAAACGAACAATAACAATATGTCACCCCAACTCCGTTGAGGGTGCCATAACAAAGAAACAGAAGAAAAGCAATATGTCACCCGACATTGTCGATCGGGTGACATAATAATAATAAGAAACGGGACAAAAACAATAAGTCTCCAAAACTCCGTTTTGGCGACTTAATAATAATAAGAAACGGGACAAAAACATAAAGTCTCCAAAACTCCGTTTTGGCGACTTAATAAGAAGAAACGGGACAAAAACATAAAGTCTCAAAAACTCCGTTTTGGCGACTTAATAATAGGGAAAAAGAAACAGAGGAAAAGCAATATGTCACCCGACATTGTCGATCGGGTGATATAATAATAACAAAGAAACAGAGGAAAAGCAATATGTCACCCGACATTGTCGATCGGGTGACATAACTAGATTTGCCATTGCAAGCAATAGCGGATGTCACCCTTCCCCCCATTGACACTAGGCGGCAGCCATTTCAAAAAATGTTAACAGTGAATGCACATATATGCATGGCTATAGATCTTTCTGTAAATTTTCATTACATTCAGAGCATTTTAAAAAAATTCACATTTTTTTCCGTTTCCATGGCAAAGCCAGCCATTTTGGAAATTTCAAAGTCAAAAATCTCATCTTTACTTCCCAGTAAATAATAACATCAAGTCTCATTTAGTTCCAAGCATTTTGAAAATTTTTGACATTTTTGCAGTTTCCAAGGCAACGGTGGCCATTTTGAAAATTCCAAAGTCAAAAGTCTCATCCAGACTTGCCAGTCAACAATCACATTAAGTTTCATAAATTTTGGAACATTTTGAAATTTTTGAAAAATTTCGACATTTGTGATGGTTCCCATGGTAACAGAGACCATTCCCAAAATTTAATGGCAGATACCACATTGGTACATGGGAGGGAACATACCATCAAAGTTTCAATGGATTTGACATACCATTTTAAGAAAGTAAATGCTACTTTAAGGTTTTTGAAGCATTTTGTCAATTTTTGCATTGTTTCCATGGTAACGGAAGACATTTTCGAAATTCCAACGCCAAATTCTTTATCAACCAATGTTGCTCATCATTACTGTGAAGTTTCAGCAAATTTTGAGCATTTTGATATTTTTGAAATTTTTGGTCTAGTTTCCATGGCAACATAGTAGTTCCAATGATTGCCAAAATCATCCAAAACCAGTATTTAGTGGGCACCTACATTGTATCAAAATATAATGATTCTTAGTTAAAGCATCTCCAAATAATTCACCAAAACCAAAAACTGGAATTTTTCACATTTGTTCCGTTTCCATGGTAACGGCAGCCATTTTTAATGGTCTTCAGACCTACTGCAAACCGAAATTTTGTGTTCCTCATTATAGTTAACTATCATTAAGATTGGTTCCATTGGCTCAAAAAAAAACTGCCGGACAAAATTAGGTGGAAGAATAATAATGATAAAAAAAAGAAACGGAGGAAAAGCAATATGTCACCCGACATTGTCGATCGGGTGACATAATAATAATAATAAAAAAAGAAACGGAGGAAAAGCAATATGTCACCCGACATTGTCGATCGGGTGACATAATAAAAAAAAGAAACGGAGGAAAAGCAATATGTCACCCGACATTGTCGACCGGGTGACATAATAATAAAAAAAAAGAAACGGAGGAAAAGCAATATGTCACCCGACATTGTCGAACGGGTGACATAATAAAAAGAAAAAAAAAGAAACGTACAATAACAATATGTCACCCCAACTCCGTTGAGGGTGCCATAATAAGAATATTTTATTTCCAATTAAAGGGCCCTATAAAGAGCTTTCATGACATTACATACAAGTACATAAGATTAGACATAAATTAGAGACATACAAGAAAACAACATCGTTCAATACTAGAACTTGAATAGAAGCATGTTTTCAGCTTCTTTTTGTAGCTGAGAGATAATTATAATGATAACAAGACGTAGCTAGTGTTTTTGGAAGCGTCCATCGAACGCACGGGCGTGTTTGCGTGCCTTAACGAGAAAATTGTTAGAACGACAAACACGGGGTTTCGTCAAGAACTATATCCTATAACAGTTGTGGGGAGGGCGAGACCATTTTCGGGACGCTGGGATCGGCTTCTTTTTGTAGCTGAGAGATAATTATAATGATAACAAGACGTAGCTAGTGTTTTTGGAAGCGTCCATCGAACGCACGAGCGTGTTTGCGTGCCTTAACGAGAAAATTGTTAGAACGACAAACACGGGGTTTCGTCAAGAACTATATCCTATATCAGTTGTGGTGTGGGGGGGGGGGGGAGGAGCGAGACCATTTTCGGGACGCCGGGATCGGCCGATTTTAGCAACGGGAAATCGGGATTGCCTTGTTTAAAGATCGGGAATTCGGGATAGAAAAACATTGGGATACGGGAAAGCCACGTTTTTAGCCACGGGAAATCAGGATTTTTATGTTGAAATATAACGGGATTGACAAAAAACTGTACCTTGGACAGATAAAAGTGCCATTTTCATTATACTTCAATCAGCCCTAAGCATAATCATTTATCCTAACAAGTGTCTTAAAATCTGGTATTTTTTAAATTTTATAATGTAAAGCAGCGTTTCGACTACTTTATAAATCTCTCAAGTGACATTTGTAGTTCTGTTTATATCTGTAACTTGGTTGATCCTTGGTTCAGTGGTTTTTCGAATGGTGACTCAATAGATTCAAATTTCTCTCCGTTACAAAACGATTCCAGTGCTTGTCATATAGGAATACATATTCGGACTGGTTACGCTGAAAGACTTTGAACATCAATCATACCCGAGACGTTTAAATCGTAAGCATTGAAACTTTAAACTTTAAAATTGGGGAACAAATTTATTGGGATCGGGATTTTTAACAAAATATGTCCGGGATTTCGGGATTTTCTGATATTAAAACCGGGAAATCGGGATGAGACCCTTGTAACAGTGAAAGGCCAAATCAATTATGACATGATATGAAGTAGGAAAGCATCGGAAACCAAAAGTTATAATAAGGGACAACTTAACCTAGATTTTATGTTAATTAAATTAAACAAAAACATTCAAGTATAATTTTAGTTTATATATTATTTTTTCATTTAAGTTGATGAGTGAACACGCATGCCTTAATTATATCCGTTTTTACGTCAATGCAGCTTGAAACTTTCTTTGTTTTTGGTCTACTTGTTCTGTATGCTTAAGATAGTTGTCTTCTTGGCAGTGCAGTGTAACATTGTCATTTATTTACTTGATGTTGCAGTATTATTTGTAAATTTAAATTGAATGGGGTCTCTGTCATTAAACCACCCTATAAACCTGGTCAAGGTTTTGGGGTATATCTTAAATCTGGGAACTTCCTATTTTTTTTTAAAAGTAGGTCTGGCAAATAGGTGATTGGACTGACAAAACTATCTTACATCAACTAATGTTCACATATATTACATAAAAATCAAAAGACTTAGCACACCTACCCCAACTAAACTGTAGGATGATGATCATATTTAATCTAGAAAGGTAATTAGTTACTGTGCAACTAGTGACACCAGCTGCAGTTTATATAAGTTGTGAGAAAATACAAAAGTTGCAGAACTTTAACCGGACACAAATTAAACGTACAATTGCTCGTCAGTGTATAAACAAATAAAACAGCTATCACATATACAAAGAAACATATTAAAGATGGATTAACATCTCGGTTTGATATAATGTGATTATAACATGCCTAAATATTCAATATTGTGTTGATGAAAAAACCCAATACATTAAGGAGCTTGGTGGTGAAAAACCCAATTTGATATTTGATCGAGGGGTGAAATGGAATTGATAATGCAATTAAAAAACTTTATCACTCAATTACATAAAAAATGGTGGGTAAAAACCCCAATTTGTGAATTCTTATCTGGAGCTCTGAACACTATAAGATTCACACGACGAAATGTTAGATGATACTCACCCATTATCGTCCAATGGAAAGTCAGTATTTTTACTTCTATTTGTATATGTAAGAGAATGATAATCCCTTTCTTCATGATTAAGTACGAGCGTTAGCGATTACTTATCATAAAGAAAGGGATTATCATTCTCTCACAAACTTAGAATATTGTAAAGTACTCAAGGCTCAAATGATCTCTTGATTGGTTTGTATTTAAGAATTAGTTGCATTGTCAATGCAATGTTTGTAATAAATGGCATTTCATTTACGGATTAGTTTTAGTGATGTAAGGACTTTCTTATAATTTTGGAAAATATACTAGATTGTGTTTTAAACATTAGATGACACAACTGTTCAATAAAGTGGTTAAAAATGTTTCCTGAATGTTTTAGCGAGGAATTATCTTTTCTCCAGTATTAATTAATTCAAAATTTGAATTACAACTGAACTTTATTTTACATCCAATATTTTAGTTCAGTCCTTTACATCAAATACGACTTAATTATGTCAATGAAATGTTCAAATACAATGCCTTTGAAAGTTTAAAATATACTCAAAAGTTAAACTTAATTTCTTTCTTTAGAATTTTATCAGAATATTGGAAATTACTATTCTCACCAACTGCGGATCCAGTAATCTGAGTTTTTGAAACAGTATAAGCTAAAGATTTAGATTTCATTCAATTTTAAATCTTTTTTTCTTTTTTTTTCTTTCTTGCATTGCTTTGATACTGATTATTTTTTTCCAGTGATTTGAAATTATTAATATCCGCATAATAATGTTAACGATACCAATGTTATTGCATCAGTAAACTTCATCTTATTTTGACTTTTTTGTTTGTTTCAAAATTCAACTTTTAGTCAGTTTTAATCACAAATTCTTTCAAGCTAATAAATGTGCTTCGGGGAATTTGTAACTCATTTTAAAGAAACTCATGTTTTGAACTGTAAGTAGGCCTAACAATAGGATAATCCCTTATTAAGGACATGATTTCATTCATTATTCACAATTAAGAAACACCAAATCCTACAACTTCATTGGTCGAGGGCATTTTGCTATATTCTAGTTCATAGAACATGGCTTTCCTTGCACTATGAAATGCTATACATAAACGACTTTTCATTGTAGATCAATTATAAAAGTGAACTCTTTTAAAATACTGTTTTAACAAACTGCACAATCCCCTCAGGCAAATACCATATGAAAAGATCAAAATCGTGAGTACTGTTGATTGTCTAATTGTCATAAATGAAAATTGAAGAAAAGAACTATAAATGCATTTCAAGTTGAGATTTCAAGAATGTTAACGTTACATTTATAGAATAAATAAAAAAAAAAAAAAAAAAGGGGCAAAGGTGTAGTTAAAATCATATTTAATTTAATTTTTATACAAGACCTTAAAATCAATATTTTTTTAAAAAACAATGACTGTTGATATAAAAATCAAAGGAAGTTTTTGAAGCATTCATCAATATGAAAGTGAGCATCTGATGTTGAAACGATCGTAATTTAAAATGTTATTGATGAAGTTTTGTCATTATTAAAATTATACAATTTTAGAAAAGCTGATTTATATAACATTGTTTGCTTTTTAAAATGAAGGAATTTTAAGATATTTAATTGTCAAATTGGACCTGAAGCAGAAGAAATCTCCATTTTTTAAAATGCATCCTTCTTTAATTTGTTATCACAAAACTATCTCATTGCTATTTCATTCTATCTGTTGAAATGACCATTAAATGATTCTTTTTACTTATACTAATCATATTAACACTTAAATTGAGCTCATATTAAGGATTGATGATTACAATGGGAGAGGCTAATTTTGCAATGTCACTCGAAGGTGTGAATATGTTCTAAATTGGTCAGACAATATGTAGTCATGTTTTATGAACATTTAAAATCCTCGACTACGCCTCGGGATTTGAGTATTCATAAAACACGACCAAATAGTATCTAACATATACGTCGTCTTTAGTTATATTTTAAGGTTGATGTGGACCCTTTGGCTAAAATGGCTGTGTTTATGCCACAAAATTTACTGTGAGTGCAGACAAACCTGACAGTGTATATCTGGGAAAAATATTTAAGGCATAGCATGACCTTTTGTCTATTGCATTTTACGTTTTAGAAAATTAAAAATTTAACCGGATTTTGCTCTCCACTTTTTTCATTCCTGCAGAATTTGCCAAAATAAACAAAGTTAGGAAAGATTTTTTGAGAACTTCTCCTTGTGTAATAATCAAGGTAAACTGTATTAATTGGCATTGACAATATATATCTGACAACAATAGGCGATTTAAACTGTGTACGTTAGTGGACCGCATCAAATGGAACTCAGCTGTTTCTTTATATCTTCTGGAGATCTCAGAAAAAGTGGAAAACAAAATCCAGTTAAGTTTTTAATTTTCTGAAACATAAAACGCAATTGAATTTAATATATCTAGGGCATGCTATGCCTTAAAATGTTTCCAGATGCACAGGTTTGTATGCACTCAAGAATAAATTGTGTGGTGTAAACACAGCCATTTCAACCAAAGGGTCCACATGAACCTCAACTGGCAGTACATCAAACGTAATAATGTTCAACTAAATTTGAGCTGCATGCAATCATATTCCTTCATTGTACAGTTATGTGATGTATTAAACATTGATTTATTCTAACAATCAAATATTATGTATATATCTACCTGCAGCAGATAAGTAAAGGTTGAGGCTCAGAATAATGACAAATCCTAACATTTTATTTTTCTCCTGTCGGTGAATGAACAAGGAAGACTTAGTAGTAAAGTAGTTCTTTGTTTAATGTAGTCGTTTAAAATATTTCTGGAACGCCGGAAATGGGAAGGATCTTCAATCTTGTTGACATTATTTCATTAGATAGGCATGTACTTTCATTGTAGGAACATTGTATGTACATGCATCTACCTAGTTTCTTGTTGTTGTGTATGTTTGGAATAATGTCGGTCATTCTAAATGGTACAATTAACTAATTAAGGTCTTTAAAAATCAATGTCATTACATGTAGTTTTTAACTATAACGAACTCTGAAGAGGCTGACCAGCGAATCTGCACTACTATAACGAACTTTGAGGAGGGAGACCACTGATCATGAACCTGGACTACTATAATGAACTCTGAAGAGGGTGACCAGCGAACCTGGACTACTATAATGAACTCCGAGGAGGGTGATCACTGAACCTGAACTACTATAATGAACTCTTGACCAGCGAACCTGGACTAATATAATGAACTCTAAGGAGGGTGACCACTGAACCCGGACTACTAAAGGTTGCACTTCTGTAAATATAGGCAATGCAATTTCCCATAGGAACTCCCTTTACGGCTAAAAATATATCCTTGAATGCAAAGTTGAAAGGCACTACTATTTTATTCAAAGGTCAAAACATAGGGCTGTGCGGCATACTTTCAACATTTATATGCCCCGAACTTCTAACAGTTTAAACTTATACTACCCCTCCCTTCACTTTGGGTCTTCCTCATAATTCAATTTCGCCGCCACCATGTGTATCTATACTGGTAACATTCCAAAGTTATGTCTCTATGAGATGAAACATAAGAGATCATATATGGTAACCAGTACGTAAACAAAACAAAATATCTATGAATATTATATATCTCCCCAAAAGAGGCGTGGTTTGTGAAACAGTTGTATTTACAAAGTGCAACCTATACTAACATTTATTCAAGTAGAAAACTCTTGAAAAACACTTTTTCTCACAACAATACTTATTTATCAGAACCATAGCCTTAAAGAAATCACTGCGTATACTCTTTTCATTTACAGTACATTTTATAACCCCACCCCTGTTTCAATTTTTAAAGAATTTGAAAACAAGATTTTAATTTATGTCAGCTTACCCTATGTGCATGTTTTCTGACATGAAATGTCTAGAACCTGTTTGAAACTATTCTGATAACAAATTGAAAGCATTTCAGAATACTATAAATGTAAAGTTTAGTAGTCAATCATTCCAACATTCAAGATTATACAAAGTATCCAATCCTGCCTCTGTCTCCAGTCCACATCTTACTGTATGCCTATTTATCAATAAAACTTCACAATTTCTGCCACAAATGGTCAGTTTAGAAATCTTGTCACAACAATATCATCTCTTACCATATATCTAACATAATTTAGCTATATATGAACTACAAGTGCTTAAACAAAGCCATATTTGCCAAAGTTGTATGTATGAAGTTACCATTCTGATGTATGAATTCACTAAAAGTTTTATAGAACTGACTGCTAACATCTGGTTTTTTTTTTACCTTTATAATAATAAAATCATAGTATTTACAGGTTAAATTATCTGTTTTATGACCCAGGGGGTAGGTTTTTTTCTCTGTTTTTTGCCACTGGAGCCTCAAATTTGCTAAATAATTCTGCTGTTTCTGTGAATATAGAATATTTAGTACATATTTAGGATAGAACACACTATTGTTAGTTTTACTGAGGTTTTTTTGTATTTCTAGCTTGTATTTTTTTATGCCGCTGTCACAAAAAAGCACATTCAGGTATTACGGCTTACTTTTGGGTTATCGACAGGACAAAAACACCCCAACAACAATATTCATCAAGGATCTATGAGTTTCAATGATTGCGAAGAGAAATATTAAGCACTTCTAAACAATTTGAATTACAAATATGCATATATTATGAATTAACTTTGCATTCAGGGCTTAAAGTAAACTATGCATACTGTAAACTGTGAATTTATGCTGAGTCATCATAGTAAAGGCCCAGGATTTTCTTCATGAAATATTTATAAAACTTTATATTTGAGTTAATTTAATTAAAATCTCTGAGACAAACCAGATTTGTTCTCTTTTTTCACTCTGAAGAGGGTGACCAGCGAACCTGGACTACTATAATGAACTCTGAAGAGGGTGACCACTGAACCTTGACTACTATAATGAACTCTTGACCAGCGAACCTGGACTAATATAATGAACTCTAAGGAGGTTGACTGACCTCTGAACCTGGCGTCTATAATGAACTCTTGAACAGCGAACCTGGACTAATATGATGAACTCTGAGGAGGGTGACCACTGAACCTGGACTACTATAATGAACTCTTGAACAGCGAACCTGGACTAATATGATGAACTCTGAGGAGGGTGACCACTGAACCTGGACTACTATAATGAACTCTGAAGAGGGTGACCAGCGAACCTGGCCTACTATAATGAACTCTGAAGAGGGTGACCAGTGAACCTGGACTACTATAATAACTCTGTAGAGGGTGACCACCGAACCTGGAGTACAATGATTCTGTACATATACACATAAAATTATTGTTTTTTTATTTCAAGAACAATCGAAATTCTCAATCTGGGGTCAAATAATGTACTTAGTAACAGAAAATGTCAGATGTAAATGGTTATGAATATGCACAATGAATTCACATGCAAAATAGTTTCAAAAATATAATATAATTGGATTTTTTTCCGGATTGAAAAATGATGCCTTATTTGAAAGCCGAAACAAATTTCCAACGTATAAAAATACAATGAACACAAATTATCTTACTATTAACAGGCAGTTGCTATTGGTGAACTGTAATACCAAAATCTTATAAAGTATAGTATGGTATTCTCCACCGAAATACTACAAAAACATCAAGTACACTTAGAATTAAAATACAGACAGTTTCCTAATATTTGTTTTCGTTATTTCCTCATTGAATTTCTGCTTGACATAGATAAATCCAAGCGGGTAAAAACGACATCTACCAATGTCGTAACATTTCTCCTCTTTTGCCTACAAAATATTAACGGTACTTAGTCTATATAAAAATAAGAAGATGTGGTATAATTGCCAACGAGACAACTCTCCACAAGAGACCAAATGACATAGAAATTAACATTATAGGTCACCGTACGGTCTTCAACAATGAGCAAAACCCATACCGCACTCTCTTTTTTTATGATGTAGAGCACATTCACATACTTCAGTAGAGAAAATTAACGAAAAAAGTACTTCGCTTTAACAAATGTTTAGAAATATGGATCGATTAGGATATCACCTGCAACTTCCTGAAAGGACAAGGTAAGAAACGTGTCATTTTTTGCCCTCTATTCGACTTACTTCATATTCAATTCATCATTAATCCATGCATAGAAACTTTTTAAAAAATGAACATTTTGTGCCTACGTGAACAGCTGGTTGCCTATCAACTGGTTTCATTAAATGCCTTTTATAGCCGACTATACGGTATGGATATCCAAAAACATGAGAATGTATAATTTCACACTAGCACGTTTCTTTGTTCTTTAGACCATGAAATTGCGGTCAAAATCGCAATTTGGTATATAGTTTGAAAAATAAATTACGTTGTTATGAACACATACGGAGTCTTAAAAATTGTAGTTGCAAAAGCATCTCAACATTTTTTAAAAGTGAAAATCCCTCCGAATGAAGTTAGCAAAAAATAAACATTGCAAATTAATGTAATAATTACTTCGCATCACGGTGCGGAGCTATTAGTTTCAGTCGATATACACGCCATCTTGAAATAATTACTTATCACATATAGATTCTGATTGGTTGCTTTATGATGTGGCTGAGATACAGCAACAGCTGTTGGCTTAAATGAGATAAAGAATTACAGACTTTTCTCGTCACAGGATAAGACATCAAATGCCGGAAAATTAACTATGTGTATTTCAGTTCCGATCAACTGTCATTAATTCATGTTCGTTTTATTATGCATATATTGCACACTGAAATTCAAAATTGAAATATCAATTATTAATACGTGTTTATTTGCTTTGTTAATCTGCAATATGCACGATTTGTTTTGCTAAACAATGTTCCTATACAATGTTTAAAAAAATGCATTATCTGTATTTTATAACTTCTGCCAATCTAGGCACACCTCCATGCAGAGTCGTGTCTATTTGTAAATATAAATATATATACAAAAATTGATATTCCAAGTCTAAGACATCCATTTTATATCAATCAATATCTAAAAATACCACATTTCCAATACTAAATCAACAACCACATGCACACATATTACCTTAAATTAAGATAGAGCGAAGCAGTCCACAGCTTTTTAGAAAGCTCAAACTTGTAGTGGTTTTACTTTTAACAGAAAAGTTGGACATGGATCAGCCCCAAGCATTACAAGCCTTTTCATTGGCGAATCAAGGGAGGGGGGGGAGGGTTCCGGGGGTTGGAACCCACCTTTTTCCTCCTTTTTTTTGTAATTTTGTGAAAGTTGCATGGTGTTCTGGAGGTTGAAATTCACCTCCCTGTTCAAAATAGCTGGATCCGCGCCTGCTTTTTATACTGCACATGTTGCACGACTTTGCGGCGGTGCACGTTCCAAATGCATCGGGTGTGCACATTGCCCACAAATACACCAACTGTGGAGTTGTACCTAACCATCTATTAACCATTTAAATCACTAGACTCCTTATAACAGGTTCGGTTTCGGCACCCATGCTTATTTCTATTACCTAACTATATTACTTTACCATTTGTATCACTGGCTATCGATTACAATGATTTCACGCAAGTAAATTAAATCGGGTGCTTCTCAATTGGATGTTCTAAATTATTAAACCATTTTATCATTACTTTCAAATTTTATTGAAACTTAAAATGGAATAAGAAACAAAGACATACCTTGCTCTTTGGTCGGGTTGTTGTCTCGTTGACACATTTCCCGTTTTCATTCTCAGTTTTACCTGATATATGTTAACACATTATTTTTGTAAACATTTGTATTCTGAAATAATAAAAAGGAATTAAACTGTACTTTAATCTTTCAATATACATGTTTGTAATTATTCAAATAATATCATGTGTCAAAACATAGTTTATTTTATTGCTATCTTTATTTGGATCATTCTGTCTTATTATATGTATGTATCTTTAAGCCCCACAAAGGCTCGGAATTGGAAATAAAATGCGCTTTCTGTTTAATGTTTAATGTATATATACACATTTCCATTAACAATCTAAAAGAGTTTTGCATTTAAATTACAGGAATTGTTATAGTATGATTTGTATAATCATATTAAAAAACTTCTTTTGGAAGAATAGAAACTGTTCAGAGCAATATCATACAATAATCGAGAAAAATACGTATGTACGGAAAATACGAGAAACAGTTTAGAGAAATCTTGTACGATCAATTTTCATCTGAAGATTTTTGGTGAAAAGAACCCTGGACTTAGTCCTATGATATATGCGTTGGCATTATTATTCCATTTTAAACGTTTTCACGCATATTTTTCATTTTTCTTTTTCTTTTTCATGGCGTCATATATTGATAACAAAAACAGCAAATATGAAATATAAAATAACACAAAGCAAAATATATATATATATATATATATATATATATAAAAAAAACAGAAAAAGAAATAAAGCCCTCGTAGTCATATGTTATAGAACCTAGATGAGTAAAAATCATGTTTGTTCTCTGGACTAGATAATTGTTTGCGTAAAAAATGAAGTCACAGTGAAGATTCTAACGATCAGATTTGCTTGACCATTCACATATAATAACAAAATTTAACTCCTGGAAATATAATTCAAGTATTATACGAATCCGATCGCTTAGGTGCAAATTTTACGTTCAACTTGATGTTTTGTGCTAATGAGTTTTGTTGTACAAAAAACTATACATTTGTAGAAAATACCTAAGGTTTTGATTGATGTAGAATATATTTGCTATAGTTGCTTACCTTCTACTTCATGTGATCCTTGGTGGAGAGTTGTTTCATTTGCAACCATACCAAATCTCCTTATTTTTATATACATAGAGGAAATGCCGGGTATATGTCAATGAGACAGCATACATGTACCAGCGACACCAATAACCAAAAGACATCTAATCATAATTCTTATATGATTTGCATATCTACTTATACTTGAATTGGATTGGTCCGTTAGCATTTTTTCCCTTGGTTTACACTTCGATAGACCATGTTACCGAAACTGTTTTCGTAACCTTTATTGTGACCTATTCATGCTCGATACAGATGTATGGGATCAAGGGGTTCAAGTTGGAGATAGAAAAAAAAAAAACAAATACATAAATGTTATATCTATTCTAATGAAAATAAAAAGAAACAATGCATTAAAGCTTTGAAAAGTATAAATTTACAATAAAATAAAATTCCGCGAAATTTCATGTATGATCACAAACTTTACATAACAGACCTTCATACTTTTATTCAGTTTGTGAGTTAATCGCCCCAGTTTACACATCAATAACCTCTAGAAAAAATGTGTTTAATTCTATAATAATTCGATGACAAAAGAAATTAAAGAAATAGGAAACGTAAAATAATCAAATTGAAAAGTTTTTGCTTTCAATGCAACTGTCATGTCCCGTTGGTTTGAAGTTAGACTGGGACGGATCACAACAATCGAGATGAATATTATTGTTCTTAGTTCAGATGTCAAACGCACCGTGTCTTACGCCATGTACCTATTTACTGCGTTGGACAAAAGTGTGTTTGATTTGAGGACGCCCATTTGAGACAATGCTGCATTACATTTCTATTTTTTTCTTATCATTCTCAACTCTTTCTCACATTTCATAGTTAGTCATTCTGTTCCTTTTTTTTTTGTACTTAAATAAAACGAATTTTGAGAATAATCAACATTAAGCATTAGAACATATACCTTTCAAGAGTCTCTCAGTATAGCTCGTGGCGGTTAATCGGTGAACGTCAATTAACGCGCGGGAACCCAAGATGAATGATCAGTATTACAAAAACATGTATCATAAGTCACACTTAAAAAAACGACTGCACTGTTACAGATCTAAGATGACATATCACGTGTTTCTGTACTATGAACATATTATTTAATTCAGGGATATTGAAACACAGATTCGGTAACAAAAAAAAGTACACATGTAAAATTATAAGGGGACGACTATTCAGCTAACATTAGGGTGGTGTGAAATAGATAGAATGAAAACTCAAACTACTTGAACTAGTGAATTTAAGATATCTAGCAGTTTCGGTTTTCATTCTCTCTATTTCAAATCACAAAACAAAATGCATAATTTTAAAACTATTAACTTTTACATATTCTAACCGTTTTCCTAAGATAAACGATTCTACAAAAAATAATTGTACAAGAGTTGTGTTCCTTCAATCAAACAATAAAATTGCAAGTTGCAAGTCTGAGGCAATCGCGGTTAGGAGAAATGTTACATGCAACAGGAACGAATATCGACAATTTTAGGCGAACCGCATAATCTTTAGTGGCAAAAAGTAAACTCTCATTTAATAGAGATTTTCAATAAAATGACATACGTACGTAACTTGACGTACGGACTTAATGGGACCGGTTGTTGTCAGCCTGAGAATTTTGTTAAATACGTCGTTCAAGTTTTAAAAAAAAGTATTCCGAGACTACAAAAACCATAAACTTGAAATTTTGTCAATATCATATAATTTTTAGGCAATGAAAAATTAAAGAAATCGTGTATTTTTTATCATCAGGTGATTCTCATGATTCCCGCCCAAATTTTTATTGTCATAAGATAACGTATATACACGTATCCCTTACCTATCATACGATTGATTTGAGTTATACATGTAGTTCATTGTCTTTTTTGTGACATTTTTTTTCACTAAACTTTTCAAATGAACGTTCCATGAATGTGTGCATTTACAGAAACGTCAGAAAGGATTCATTATAGAAGAAAGAATGTGTTCAGCTAAACCATTACACAAAACCCACATTTTGTTTTAAGGTTGTAGACCTTGTACTTCTTCCGAGTTTTATAGTGTCATGATAGCTCGCCGTCAAATTAGACGACCCTCTTTTTGAAAATAACTGAAACTAAATAACTAGTAATACAAAAATAATTCACAATGAAAAAGAAACTTTAATAAATCGCATTAGCTTCCCCTTTCAAGCATATAATAAAATTTATAGAAGAAATTCCTATATAGATTGTATTTTATAAGGTGTGCTCGATTAGGGATTTTGGTTTTGTTTAATCTGAATGACAGTTTAAAATGATATAATATGAATAAAAAACACACGACATTTCTAGGTATCATCTTTTATATGCACATGTTATTTTATCCTTTTTACTGATATACAGTTGATAGGCATCATTGAATTGACTTAGACTGCATATATCATTGAAGGACTAAGTAAGAAAAAATTCAAAAACAATAAGATAATAAGATTTCAATGTAGATGCAGTCACCATGGCTAGCTATTGTTTGCCTTATCGTTGATGTTTGTTTTTTCACTTCAAATTAGACAAGTTCTAATTGAGTTACCCTCTTTAAAAAAAAGAAGTTATAATTATTATTAGTGCAGAAGACCACAGTTTTCTGCAACGGCATAATATCGGCAGAATGCACCTGTAGGAACATAAGTGTTCATTACAATGTATAGTTTGACTATAAAGTAATTATAACTTGCAAGCAAATAATACCTGATGATTTATTTGTGATTAGGTAATGAACATTGAAAATACACATACATGTATATTTAAGACATATGAAACAAGAATGTGTTTTAGTTATTGAACAATCAAGACGGAATATGTTAGCCATACTGCACAGCTTCGGTGACTCAACTTGATCCGAAAAACGTCGAGGGTCAATTTAAAGGAACGTTTTGGAGATTTTTTTCTTCAACCAAACACAATTTTATATGCGGAGGGCATGGTCAGTCCATTGCTCCTGGGAAAATTCTCGTGTGTAAAGAAAGGAGAAAATACGCCTTTACGCAGTAAAGCGTGGTTATTTGTTAGATTATTAACTTTTCTTATTTGCCAGCTTTTCCAGAAAGTTCATGTTATTTGGGGAATTCGGTTTTTAATAATTTTTTTATTGTTTTTGTTGAATATATTTACAATTGTATAATTATATAGATTCGGGACGATTTAGAGTTTGACATTTTGTATTGACACCTCCAACATTTAGTATTCAACAATTAGACTCCTTTATATTTCCTTTGGTTACTGTTAACTGCCGTTGGGTTGCTGTCTCATAGACGTACACCCACATCTCCTTTTATTATACATGTTTAGTTCTGTTTGATGTACTTCAAAATCGGTCCGTGGCAAATCACAATTAGACTGGTTATTGTGTATAGATTTAAACGTTTTTCCTTCTTTAAATGATATTATCAGGAGAAAATTAGTTGAAGAGAGATGTGCCAAAATTAAATGAACACAGTTAAACAGGAAAACATATTATTTTTATCCCCCTCCCCTCTTTTCCATTTTAAACGGTGTTCGGCGACCAATGTTGAAGGCATTTTGCATCTTAACGAGGTCTATTGATCTGTATCTTTCTTTTTTACCTGTTTAGGCACATACTTAAAATGTGTTCTCATTAAACTCGGTCCGAAATAGTTCCTGAACAGGACTAAATATTTAAAAATTCGTAATAGATATCATTGAGCACACCACTAAACAAAATCAAATTTAAATTATTTCAATTCTTAAACTTACATCTTTTCCCCAGAAATTAGACCTGATGTCACCGATTAACAAATTTGAAAAAAAAAAAAATGAAAAAGGTTCCAAGTTTTAGGACGGAGCTTTTGTTTTTTTTTATTTTTCGAAGCGATGAAGTTTGTACAATTAGTTTATTGCTAAACTATGTAGTAATTGTAAGACAAGTGTACATTTGAACTATGCATTATATCTATGTCATGTGTTAAGTTTTCATGTGACACCGTGCTCCCTCGCAGTATTACATTTTCATGTTGAGTGAGACACTAAATCCAGATCAAAACCCCAAGTTGATAAATGATTTTAAAAGTTTTAAATCTGGTACGGAACGACAAACCGTCGGACGTTCTGACCAGAAAATATGAAATTCCCTACTATCATTGGTTAGGCATAAACAAAGGATCCTTAAACTGCAATGAAATATTCCATACATAACCGTTTTTCAGATATCTTAAAAACCAATTTGTGAACAATGACATTTAAGTTCAAAGTAAAAACGAAGACTCCTCCCATGCTTTAATATAACCAAAGACAAGAAATAGAATAACAATTGATTTGGGTAAGGTGTAATTGTAATTTTTCATCTTGAATATTCATTCTCATGAAATAATTTTATAAATTCTACGGAAAGATGAAAAGGTGCAATCTAATAAATACATAAATGATCTGCATTTCTGCCTAAGACAAAATTATCTTGATATAAATTATTGATGTACGCTAAAAAGTAGGTCGGGTACACCTTTTACAATCGGGCGTGTTTGACTTCGTGTTTAAACTTATAACACATAAAGAGAATAGATTATCGCTTCAAATTTCATTATTTTTATTTTTTCAGACTTAATTTTGATTAAGTGGTTTTAAAAAATCACCCTTTGAAAAGAACTAAATAAATGGGTCAAGTGAAATGATAAAGTAATGATCGGTGCATTTGATTACAAGCAACTGGATTAATTATTACATTAAAATGCTATTGTCAGTAAAATCATCCAACTTTTAACAACAAAATGTGTAACGATTTAAAATATCAGATCGGATGAATTTCAAAATAAAATCTATTCCAACAAAATATGTGTATTCAACGAGCAAACATTGCATGCAGTTTATGCTCCCCTCAGTCATGCTTCAATGCATTAGGCCGAGATACGTTCAGATAGGTTGGTTATGTCGATTAATGTCATTTTATTGGAAATCTGTACTACGACTTAAAGGAAAAAATGATGTCACAAATGTTATATAAGAATTATCAAAAATTATAGGCCACATCAATTTGATTATCATTTCTTCGGACATTTGTTATAAAACAAATATAAGAATACGAGCGATTTCTTTTAATTTTTATTTTTTTCGTAAAAACGACTTTGACAGGCGAGCGTTCTGCAAGAGGAGCGAGCGATATTTTTTCAAGAGTTACATGTTACGCTAATAAAATAGAATAAAAAGGAAGAGAACTGATGCTATGATACATACATTTGCTATTTCAGTTGATATTTCATAGTGTGTATTTCTATGTTGTGATGTTACACTATTGTTTCAGAAAAAGGGTGAAGGTTTGGTACCATTAAAACGTTTAAACCCGCTGCATTTGTTTGCACCTGTCCTAAGTCAGGAATCTGATGTTCAGTAGTTGTCGTTTGTTGATGTGGTTCATAAGTGTTTCTCGTTTCTCGTTTTTATATAGATTAGACCGTTGGTTTTCCCGTTTGAATGGTTTTACACTAGTAATTTTTGGGGCCCTTTATAGCTTACTGTTCGGTGTGAGCCTAGGCTCCGTGTTGAAGACCGTACTTTGACCTATAATGGTTTACATTTATAAATTTTGACTTGGATGGAGAGTTGTCTCATTGGCACTCATACCACATCTTCTTATATCTATTTTAAATGTATTTGCCAAATCACAACTGTGCCTCGCCTACCTAATAACTGAAATAGATAGAGACATGTAATACCACATTCCTCAGCTGTACCTCGCCTCCTTAACATCAGATATATATAGAGAAATATAATACCACATTCCTCAGCTGTACCTCGCCTCCTTAACATCAGATACAGATAGAGACATGTTATACCACATTCCTCAGCTGTGCCTCGCCTCCCTTAAAATTTAAATAGTTAGAGATATGTCATACCACATTCCTCGGCTGTGCCTCACCTCCCTAAAACTGAAAAAAATAGACACACTCTTTTATAGCTGACTATGCGGTATGGGCTTGCTCATTGTTGAAGGACGTACGTTGACCTATACTAGTAGTTAATTTCTGTGTCATTCAGTCTGTTGTGGAGAGTTGTTTCATTGGCAATCATACCACATCTTCTTATTTTTATATGTTTTACCTCATTCCTCAGATGTACCTCGCCTCATTAACAGCTGAAATAGAAAGAGACATGTTATACCACATTCCTCAGCTGTGCCTCGCCTCATTAACAGCTGAAATAGATAGAGACATGTCATACCACATTCCACAGCTATGCCTCGACTACCTAACAGCTGAAATAGATATGTATGTTATACCACGTTCCTCTACTGTGCCTGCCTACCTAACAGCCGAAATAGATAGAGACATTTCATACCACATTCCTCTGCTGTGCCTCGACTCCCTTACAGCTTTAATAGATAGACACACGTCATATCACATTCTTCAGCTGTGCCACGCCTCTTTAACAGCGGAAATCGATATGGACATGTTATAACACATTCCTCAGCTGTTCCTCGCCTCCCTTTACAGCTGAAATAGATAGAGACATGTCATACCACATTCCTCTACTGTGCCTTGCCTCCCGAAAAGCCGACATAGATAGAGACATGTTATAACACATTCCTCAGCTGTACCTCGCCTCCGTAACAGCTGAAATAGAGAGGCATATTATACAAGATTCCTCTGTTGTGCTTCGCCTCCCTTATATCTGAAATATATAGAGACATGTCATACAACATTTCACATTTGTGCCTCTCCTCCCTAAAAGCTGAAATATATAGAAACAATTCATACTACATTCCTGAGCTGTGCCTCGCCTCCCTAAAAGCTCAAATAGATAGAGAAATGTCATATCACATTCCCCAGCTTTGCCTCGCCTCCGTAGCAACTGAAATAGATAGAGACATGTCATACCACATTCCTCAAATGTTCCTAACCTCCATAACACCTGAAATAGATAGACATATTATACCACATTCCTCTTTTGCGCCTCGCCTACCTTACAACTGAAATAGATAGAGAAATGTCATACCTAATTCCTCAGCTGTGCCTCGCCTCCCTAACAACTTAAATAGATAGAGACATGTCATATCACATTCCTCAGCTGTGCCTCGCCTCCATAAAAACTCAAATAGATACAGACATGTCATACACATTCCACAGCTGTGCCTCGCCTCCCTAACAGCTGAAATATATAGAGATATGTTATACTTTATTTCTAAGCTGAACCTTGCCTCCCTAACAGCTGGAATAGATAGAGATATGTCACACTTCATTCATCAGCTGTTCGTCGCCTCCCTTACAGCTAAAATAGAAAGAGACATGTCATGCCACTTTTATCAGCTGTACGTCGCCTCCCTTATACCTAAAAATAGATATAGAGACATGTCATATCATATTCCACAGCTGTATCTCGCCTCCCTTATACCTGATATAGATAGAGACATGTCATACCATATTCCTTGACTGTACCTCGCCTCCCTTACATCTGAAAAAGATAGAGATATGTCATACTACATTCATTCTTCAGCTGTGCCTCGCCTTCCTTTCAGTTGAAATAAAAAAAAAGAGACATGTCATAACACATTTCCCAGCTTTTCCTCTCCTCCCTAATACTAGTACCTGAAATAGAAAGAGACATTTCACACTACATTCCTCAGCTGTACATCGCCTCCCTAATAGCTAAAATAGATAGAGACATTTCATCCTATACCTCAGCTGAAATTCGACTACCTAACAGCTGAAATAGATATGTATGTTATACCACGTTCCTCTACTGTGCCTGCCTCCCTAACAGCCGAAATAGATAGAGACATTTCATACCACATTCCTCAGCTGTGCCTCGACTCCCTTACCGCTAAAATAGAAAGAGACATGTCATGCCACATTTATCAGATGTACCTCGCCTCCCTTATACCAGAAATAGATAGAGACATGCCATACCACATTCCACAGCTGTATCTCGCCTCCCTAATACCTGATATAGATAGAGACATGTCATACCACATTCCCCGACTGTACCTCGCCTCCATTACATCTGAAAAAGAAAGAGATATGTCATACCACATTCATTCCTCAGCTGTGTCTTGCTTTCCTTTCAGCTTAAATAAAAAAGAGACATGTCATAACACATTTCTCAGCTTTACCTTCATCTCCCTAATACTAGTACCTGAAATAGATAGAGACATGTCATACTACATTCCTCAGCTGTACCTCACCTCCCTAATAGCTGAAATAGATAGAGACATTTCATCCTATACTTCAGCTGAAATTCGCCTACCTAACAACTGAAATAGATATGTATGTCATACCACATTCCTCTACTGTGCCTCGCTTACCGAACAACCGACATAGATAGAGACATGTTATAACACATTCCTCAGCTGTACCTCGCCTCCGTAACAGCTGAAATAGATTGAGATATGTCTAGAGTAGATAGAGAAATGTCATACCACATTCCTCAGCTGTGCCTCGCCTCCCTAGTACCTACAATTTATATAGACATGTCATACCGCATTCCTCATCTGTGCCTCGCCTCCTTAACAGCTGAAATAGATAGAGTTATGTCATGCCACATTCATCAGCTGTACCTCGCCTCACTAACAGCTGAAATAGATAGACATATTATACCACATTCCTCTGTTGTGCGTCTGCTCCCTTACAACTGAAATAGATAGAGACATGTCATACCATATTCTGCATCTATACCTCGCCTCCCTAAGAGCTGAAATAGATAGAGGCATGTCATACCACATTCATCAGCTGTACTTCGCCTCCCTAGCAGCTGAAATAGATAGACGTAATATACCACATTCCTCTGTTGTGCGTCTGGTCCATTACAACTGAAATAGATAGAGACATGTCATACCGCATTTTTCAGCTGTACCTCGCCTCCATCGCACATCAAATGCAGATGTATTGTCAACATCAGTTAATACATTCAAAACGTATTTTTTACTTAAATATTAATTTGATAACTGTTAACATTGACAATTGTATATTTCTTTAAAATTGTTTTACATTGTGTATTTAAATTGTTATGCTGTGAGGCAAATGGGATATATATTTGTTGTCTATTTTTAAACTTTAATTTAACCTTTTTGTACAAATAAAGGTCGTTAAATTGATCACTACAGTTATCACCTATAACCCCTACTATATAGAATGAGCATAGAAAACACCACTTTATTTTCAACATTTACAAGAATATTTTTCATTCATGCTAAAAGCAACAAGACCAATACCGGGTTTGGACATTCGTCGAGTTTTTTTGAGACCAGACAATGCTGGTTGTTACCATTACGATCATCTCTAGTTGTCACTACCTGGTTTGTCTCAAAGAACAGGTAGGAGACTAATATATTCTATTTCATGCCTTTTTAATTTACTTGACTGGTTAGATGAGCTATTCTCATTATTTGTCGTCTCTCATTGTCTGTATGCAAGACTACAATGTAGATATACTAATAAGTCAATATTGGCGAATTCGACAGTTGACAATGTTTACCAATGTTTTTTTTTATTTTTTTTTTCCTCTATTTTTCTTGAGAATTAAATGAAAGATATTTACTTTAAATAGCAAAATTAATCAGCAAGACAAGATTTACAAATAAGTTCTTTTTAGTTTTAACATAGAGATAGCCTGTAACCAGTAAACATGATAAGCAATACAAGATCTACAAATATGTCAACAAAGTCTAAAATTGCCCTTGAATAATGTTTTTTACCCATTTTTGGTCTTTTTTGGCTTAAATGTAGTAGATCTGAGAAATGTTAAATAAAGAAGTCATCAGCAAAACAAGATTAACAAACAAGAAACTGTAATCATGATTTATATTCTAGTCTATAATGCTTGATAGTGGCCAATATGCAATTGGATCGAGGTGAGCTAAAACATTTCTGTAGGGCCTCTAGTTTACCTGGCCCAATCGAAAAATGTCATTTATGGTCACATTCGTTGTTGTCTTTTTACCTTAAAAATCGTAAGTTCTGAAACCACTGGTAAAGGTAAGATTGTTTTTAAATTAAACAAAATAGCAACAAGGGCAAAAGATAGACACTTTCGTAATTACTCCACACATAAAAATGGCCACTACGACATACACAAGAGTGCTGAAAGTAGTGTTAAACATCAACAATCAATCATTAATTCAAAACAAGACTGCATCCAATACTTTTACATATGTAGATAAATAAAGTTATGATAAGGATTTCATATTACAGTCAGGTAATTAGTATAATTTGAGATGTGCTGTTTGTTTTAGGAATAACTAGAAAAAACCCGCGCGAGCGCGGCTTGAAGACTACTTGGAATGTTTATGGTGATGCACAACTTGTGTTCGTGTTTCTCAAATTGCTTTTATGCGCTGATGCATTATTTTGGTAGTTTTGATTAGTTTGTAAGTTCTTCTTCCATAGGAGTTTGGATGTCCAATTAGTAGCTTCTGTCTCGGTGTTACACAGGTGCTCCTAGAACGGAGGAAATAACTCAGAGAAGAAGAAGAAAACATAGAACACTGATGATTAAAACATTTCTCAGTGGTGCTAGTTTGTAGAATTTCTTTCTTTTTTTTTTCGAAAGGTGCGAGTCAAGTTCTGTCTCTGTGTGATACGGGTGCTCCAAGAACGGAGGAAATAACTAAGCGAAGACAATCTAGAACTCTCTGATGATTTAAAACATTTCTTCAGTGGTGCGAGTTTGTAGTATTTTTTTTCGAGTGGTGCGAGTTCTGTCTCTGTGTGACACGGGTGCTCCGAGAAAGGAGGAATTTACTAAGAGAAGAAGAAAACAATGTAATGATTAAACACATTTCTTCGAGTTTGTTATATTTCTTTTTTTTTTTTTTTTTGAATGGTGCGAGTTTGATAAAGTGATAAAAGTTGTAATAATTAGTGAGAGTGTTTGAGTTGGGCGAGTTGGCCGTGGGCCGAGTTGTCATCAATTCAAGACAAATGGAATGGAATGGAATACGAAACCATTTCCGCCTTCTTACAAAAGGTAGACGGTAAGGAACCAGCTACGGAACTTTATTTGAGGTTTAATTAATTAAGCTACGCTAATTAAAGCAATTAATATATGAAGTTATAAAGTACATTACAAACACTAACTATTTATTATTATATAATACTTCAGACGATCGTCGGCTCGGAGACAAACCGCCTAAAAAAATTTGGTCTCCAAATTAACTAGTATAGATGTTATTTGGTTACAACTTTGGTGAGGCTCAAAGTGGCAAGAGTTATAGTGATGCCAAAATCGCACACATGAGGGGCAAAATCATAAGTTATGCAGTAGATGGACACAAGATCTCAACAGCTCAACATGAGATGATGTACTGTCGTATAGCTGATGGTCCATGATGCATCATTGTCATTAAGGGTTACCTCGTATAGTCAACTACAGATAATTGCTTCAGTTTCAGATTTGAAAATTGCACATATCATTTATATATTGTTTTTTTTTTTTATGTTATCGGTTTAATTGTGATATTAAAACATCATGGATTT
This sequence comes from Mytilus coruscus, assembly GCA_017311375.1. Taxonomy (NCBI): domain Eukaryota; kingdom Metazoa; phylum Mollusca; class Bivalvia; order Mytilida; family Mytilidae; genus Mytilus; species Mytilus coruscus. Next base: position 4,997 of record JAASAO010001239.1, on the reverse strand, counting down.
CAAAGGGGAAATAGATGAACATTCTGATCAAGACCCGAAATAAACAGTATGAAACAATGGAAATGTACTTTATTTCGTTTATATTCATTAAACAGCCTATTTCATGCAAGCCGCGAAGAAATATAAGAAACAAATTTCCTCATGCTATATGACAATGTCGTTGTATGATCGTATCCGTTTGTACTGTTCGTATTAAAAGAAGATCCACACATTGTCTCAAAACACACCTTTCATTTGTTCTCGGCTCTAAACAGGATAGAAATGCCTGGCAAATTCTCGTTTTCTGCCTTGCTTTCCAAGTCTTTTGCAATAAGTTTAATATTGATATGCTAAGACAATGTTTAGTGAGTCTATATAACGTTTTAGCATTATAACATTATAACTTGTTAATCATACAAGAAAAGTGACAGTATAAATTATTTCCTTAGCACGAGACATACATGGTCATACCTTCAGACCTTTTTGAGTCAAATATTCTTCATTTTATATGCATGTTTATATTCCTTTTTCTCTACCATTTTTTGTACAGTCAATAAAATCATTTCCACATAGTTGCTTTTATATTGCTAACTCAATATTCTTCAAAGATTTAACGATTGAGGATACTGGACTTCCGCAATTGCAAGCAAATAACCTTTATTTTAAACCAGATGGGAAACTTTGAATTCTAGAAGTAATAGACGTAAATTACATTTATTTCATAAAAAAAAAAAAATATAATAGTGATGTCCCAGAATATCTTGTGGAATGTATCTCAGATTAAGCAGATGATGATTATTATTATTATACAAGAAACCGTTCTCACTATAAAGTATACCGAGATGTCAATTGTACATATTTTCTAAATCATTCCCTTCTACAATTTGTGCATGGAATTCTTTGTCGTTAGATATTTGATCTATTCAATCATCTCACATTTCAAAAATACTATCCGGAGAAATGACATTTCATTTTAGGTAATACCTAAATATTTCCTCACTGGAAATAGAAAATAAAACATATCGCATACAAAATTACGACACAGATGTAGTTCCCTAAAAGCTGATTAATACAGAGTACATTTAATGACCCAAGTTGTGCTTGTGGGTGTCCATTAGAATTTTCTTAGAATTTCCACTCTACATAAATATTAGAAATCAGCTTTTTGAAATGTCCAACACTTAGTTTCAATCTTCATTGAACATATTGTATTTGTAACAGACGAAATTAGTGTTGAACAAAACACAATCATTTTCAGAAATATACATAGTTTTAGCACATACTTACAACTTCTCGTCCAATTAAATTGCTTGAATTTGCCTTCTAATTTTCATAGTACATACTTTTTCCGTGTACTAAGTAACTACGCATGAATGACCACAAGGGTAAGATTTCATTGTATCGTAATCATGATATTTAAACAAAAATTGTACAACGCCATCTTAAAATTGTGATAATTTGTCATCCATGCAATTACTTTGTACACAAAAAAGTGTGTACTGTGAAACCTTGTGAAGGGAAATTAAGGCAACTTGATCTCTTTCGTCATACATTGATTGATTGATTATTGGTTGCTTAATGTCCAGTGGCAAATATCTCGTGCATCTTCAGGACGATGTCATGAATTGAAAAACCGTGATAATGTCTGAAGAGAATGTGCCACCTATATATGTATATATATATATATATATATAAGTCTAAAAATTGATAGATCAATTTGATCTATTTTTAACCTACAATCAGTATTGTTAAACTCATTGACACCGAAGAAGGCTATTTGTTAAGCCGAAATATTTGTCAACACGATTTAACATCTTCGTATAATACCATCTTATATTAGTATCGTTGTGCAAATTTTTAGACTTATATTATAATTTTTTCCTTATCTGCACAGTATCGTCTATTCTAGACGATCCGGTACATAGTAAATTTGCTGGTTGGTCCTTTTTATAGACTTCTATATATCATGTTCTGATAATATTTTTAGTTTTTACTTTGAAAAAAAAAACATAAACCTTAGTATCTTTGATCTATTGGCTTTTTAATGACTATCAGCTTAGACTATCTATAAGGACATACCAGGGGCGGATCCAGTCATTTTTAAAAGGGGAGCTCCAACCCAGGATAAAGGGGGGTTCCAACCATATGTCCCATATTCAAAAGTATTGATCGTCCAAAAAAGGGGGTTTTCCAACCCCGGAACCCCCTCCTTTTCCCCTTGAATCCGCCACTGCATACTATCTATATGTTTTAAATTCATTATAGGTTTTGTTTTACTGTGAAACTGAAAAATGTTTTCAAGACATGTAAAGCTTCCACTGCCATTTAATTAACGCCTGCTTTTGGTCAATTTATTTTGTCATCTTACCATGTAAAGAAGTACATGTATAGTAAATCACCGCTTTATATCAATAAACATACTTACACCAGCAGCTACCATCTTTTCATTCTGGAGTCAAGGGCCGTTTTGAAATCACATATTTTACAATGCTACTAGTGAGTAGATTTAAAAAACTTCGTTAATGAGCTCCATTTTACAAACACCTGTGATACAAGTAGTCAGCCAAAATAAACTATCAATAGACCAATTAAAAGATTACTCGAGTTGTAAATATGTGCTAAAATGGATCGTCTATGAAAAGTTAGAATATAGCAAAGTGCTCTTGACCAATGAAATTGTAGGATTTGATGCTTCTTAATTGTGAAAAATGAATGTAAATCATGTTCTTAGTAAGGGATTATCCTATTGTTTAGGCCTACTTACAGTTCAAAACAAAGAGTTTCTACGAATGAGTTACAACTGCATGAAGCACATCTATCAGATTGAAAGGATTTATCCAACAGTGATTGAAACTGACAAAAGCGGAATTTTGAAACAAATAAAAAATAAAAATAAGTGGAAAATTACTTGTGGATTAAAATTGGTACCTTTAATATTATTATGAAAATATAAATCACTTCAAATTACTAAAAATCAAACAATATCAAAGCAATGGGGAAAAAAGAAAAAAAAGTTTTAAAATAAAAATAACCTAAATCTTTAGCTTTCCAAAACTGGACCATATGTTGGGAAGAATAGTTATTTCCAATATTCCGATAAAATAAAATAAAATAGGAATTTAATCTAAGTTATGAATATATTTAAAACTTTTAAAGTCATTTTATTTGAACATTCCCCTGACATAATGGAATAGTATTTGATTTAAAAGCTGGACCAAAATATTGGCTGTGAAATAAAATTAGTTGTAACTCAAATGTATTTATTGATTTAAACTGTAAATTAAAAAAAAAAGGATAATTCCTCACTAAAATATTACATGATTTACATTCATACTCACAATCAGGAAACATATACAATTCCTACCTTTTCTTTTTACTGTTATGTCACCTAATGTCTATAACGCATTTTTTTTAATATTTCCCAAATTATAAGAAGTCCTGATATCACTAAAACGAATCCATAAATGAAATGCCTAAAAAGATAGTCATGCGTTAATTATGAACATTGTACTGACAATGAAACTAATTTTTGAATGCAACCAATCAAGAGATCATTTGGGCCTTGAGCACTTTACAATATTCTAAGTTTATAAGAGAATGATAATCCCTTACTTCATGATAAGTACTCGCTAACGCTCGTACTTAATCATGAAGAAAGGGATTATAATTCTCTTACATATACGTATATACTATGAAATTAAGAGCTCGGGGCAAGCCCCTCGTTCTAAATTTCATAGTATATACCTTTTCATAGACTAACCTAGACTTAGAACATACTCACCCCTTCTCGTCCAATGAAAAGTCAGTTTTTTTCCCTCTAATTTTCATAGTACATGAATTTCCATGCACTATAAAATGCTATACATGAATGACTTTTCATTGTAGCTTAATTATGATAGTGAACTCTTAATTACTACACAAACGAAGTGTACAATCCCCTGAGGCATTTTCCTTGGGAAAATAGCTACTGATTAAAGATGAAAGAGAAAAGAATAAAAAAAAAAAAACATTTTGAATTTTGCAAATGTTTATACATTTTGTAATGGTATACATATATATAATAAACAAAAAATGAAATGGGGGTAAAGATGAAGGTAAAATAATATTTATTCAATTTTTATACCCGACATTCGAGTCAATTTTTTTTTTCTTTCAAAAAAACAAAGTCAGACTGCTGATATATAAAGCAAAAAAAAAAAAACACAATACATGTACATTTATCAATAAAAGTAAGCATTTAATGTTGAATGGTCGGAATTCAAATATTTATACAGTCATGACAGTGAGTTTAATAATTACAAAAAAAAAAATCAAATTTCAAAAGCGGATTTATATAACATTGTGTGCTTTTTAAAATAAAAAAAATTAAGATATATAAGTATTAAATTTTACCTGAAGCAGAAGAAAAACTCAAATGTTTGAACAATTCATCCTTTTTGTCCTCACAAACTATGTCAGTGCTATTTCAATCCATCCATTGAAATGATCATTACCTATGTTATATATTATAAAAAGTGAACTCTTATTTCGGTTTGAATATTACAATGGGAGGATAATTTTGTAAGGTCACTCGAAAGAGTGAATATGTTCTAAATTGGTCAGACAATGCTTGGTCATGTTTTATGAAGATTTAAAGCCCTCGGCTACGCCTTGGGCTTTAAATCTTCATAAAACATGACCAAGTATTGTCTAACCTATAAATAAACGCCAAACAAAAAAATCTTTGATTAATATTGCTGTATCTCATATCCAAATGCTATTGTTTAAACGTAATATATTTATTGTATGTATTTTTCATATTGTTCGTAATTATATAATTGCTGTCATAATTATTTGGAGAGGATTCTGTTTAGTTGTAATAACTTGTATGCAATCCTATCGTATATTTAGACAATACAATAGCATAATTTAGGATAAATGTAATTTTAACCACGTGTATTAATATTCCAGGGTTAGCTAGCCTTGAGACGACCCCTCACTCATGCGCAGCCTCGCAGAGATAGTGACCACATGGCATT
>JAASAO010001803.1:0-46547 GCA_017311375.1 Mytilus coruscus | reverse complement strand
TTATCTATGAGAAAACTCTAGGACAAAAAGGTGGAATAATAATAATAATAATAATAAAGAAACAGAGGAAAAGCAATATGTCACCCGACATTGTCGTACGGGTGACATAATAATAATAACTAGATTTGTAATTGCTAGCAATAACGGATGGCACCCTTCCCCATTGCCAGGCGAGCGGCAGCCATTTTGAAAATTCCAAAGTCAAAGAGCGCATCTACACATGCAAATTATCATTTTGTAAAGTTTGATTAAGTTTGGAGCATTTTGAAATTTTGACATTTTTGCTGTTTCCATGGTTACGGCGGCCATTTTGAAAATTCCAACTTCAAAATGGAACTCTGCACATGCCAGTAACCATTTCTGTAAAGTTTCATCCAGTCTGCAGCAATTTGATTATTTTGAAATTTTGGACATAATTGCTGTTTCCATGGTTACAGTAGATAATTCAAAAATTCTAAAAGCAGACATCTCATTGCCACATGTCATGTTACATATCATTACAGTGTCATTGACTTTGGTGAAATACTCTTTGAGAAAATGCTGATTTTATGCATTTTCCCATAGGGTAAATGTAAAATTTGCCCCAGTTTCCATGACAACGGTGGCCATTTTGGAATATCCAAATATTGTCTTGACATCTTAGCAGACTGGGTAACATTTTCATAAAGTTTCATCCAGTTGGGTCTTATAACGAAAGAGTTACAATTTTGATATTTTAGCTGTTTCCATGGTAACGGCAGCCATTTTGAAAATTCCAAAGTCAAACTGCAAATCAGCACATGCCAGTTACCATTCCTGTGGAGTTTCTTCCAGTTTGGAACACTTTGATATTTTTCGCATTTTGCTGTTTCCATGGAAACGGCGGCCATTTTTTACCATTCCATAGCAAGGTGCACAACTTCAAATGGGGTTCCTCATTATAGTAGAGTTCCATAAACATTGGTCTGTTCATTTCTGAGAACTCGCGCGGACAAAATGTGTGGAAGAAAATAAAATAACAAGTAATCCTGTGTTAGGATGCTAACACAAAAGTCGCCAAAACGGCCCCAATCATTGTTCTGCTGTTTCCATGGTAACGGCAGCCATTTTGAAATTTCATTGTCGGATAGCACATCTACACATGACAGGTCACATTACTTACAAGTTTCATAAAAATTGGACCAATTTTCAAATTTAGGCATTCGTGTTTCCATGGTTACGGTGGCCATTTTGAAATTCCAAAGTCAAATGCCACATCTACATAAGACAGTCAACATTTGTGTAAAGTTTGATAAAGATTGGACCAAATCTAGATTTTCGCATTTTCGTTGTTTCCATGGCAACGGCGGCCATTTTGGAAATTCAAAGTCAAATTCCAAATCTACATACACTCGTTAACATCTCTGTAAAATTTCATTAAATATGAAGCATTTTAAAAATTTCACATTTTGCAGTTTCCATGGTAACGGCGGCCATTTTGAAAATTCCAAAGTCGAATTACAGCTACATATGGTGCTACCTGTAATAATCTATCATTATATAACATAAAAGTACATAGAAATAATTCAACACTATCACATGACTAATCACATGACTATTGTTCTAGAATGTTCCATGAAAATTGACCCCTAAAATAATGCCAAGATGACCCCGGGCTTAAATAAAAATGTGGAATGGACAACTGGACATCGGTCTCTTGTATTACACAAAACTTAAAGGTTCTACCAGTAGCGAATCAATAGTCGAAAATGACCCCACCCATGTCCCGGCCCCAAATAGTACCAAGTTGACCCCATTTGAAATAAAAATAGTGAATGCACCCCTAGGGATACTACCCCAACATCATACCAAATATAAAGTTTCCATCATTTAAGGCTTGGAAGAAAATGGTCGGACAAATTAGGGTTAAGAAGAATAATAATAATAATAATAATAATAATAATAATAATAATAATAAGAAACGGGACAAAAACATAAAGTCTCCAAAACTCCGTTTTGGCGACTTAACTAGTAATCCTGTGTTAGGATGCTAACACAAAAGTCGCCAAAACGGACCCCAAATCATTGTTCTGCGGTATCAATAGTGCTAGTTTACATTTGGGAAAAGTGTCATTATATTTAAATGATTTTGATTTTTTCACATTTTTGCAGTTTCCATGGTTACGGTGGCCATTTTGGAAATTTTAGAGTCAAAAGTCATGTCTACATATGCTAGGCAAGGTTGGTTTTCAGTTTCATTAATTTTAAAGCATTTTGAATTTTTTTTAATTTTAGGCAGTTTCCATGGCAACGGCGGCCATTTTGGAAATTCCAAACTCAAAAGTCAAGTCTACATAAGCTAGGCAACATTTGTTTTAAGTGTCATTCAATTTGAAGCATTTTGAAGTTTTTCATATTTTGCTGTTACCATGGTAACGGCGGACATTTTAAAATTCCAAAGTCAGACTGCTGCTGCAAATTGTTTTCTCCTTAATTATATACCATCATATACAATTGAATGTCTCTAGAATAAATTTAACATTGATGTTCTGGAATGTTCCATGAAAATTCACCCCCCTTAAATTATGCCAAGGAGACCCCCTACTGAAATAAAAAAAGTTCCATGTTGAAGCAGACATGTGTCTCTTAATATTCATAAAAGTAATCATAATTCCATCTACTCCATATACAGCAGAAAATTTAAGAAATGTAAAATAAATTTGACCCCACCCATCTTTGAGCCCCTAATTATGCCAATATGACACCCTGGTATCATGAACATTGGGTTCTGCAACCCCATGATGCAGACCCATACCCAGAAAAATATAAAGTTTCCATCCTCTATAGCTTCCAAGAAAATGGTAGGACAGTTTAAGGGTTTAGAAAAGAAGAATAAGAATAATAATAATAATAATAACTAGTAATCCTGTGTTAGGATGCTAACACAAAAGTCATAAAACGGACCCCAATTCATTGTTCTGCGGTATTCACAGAGCTAGTTAACAGTTTTGAAAACTGTCATTATATTTAAAGGATTTTGAATTGTCTTCACATTTTGCAGTTTCCATGGTAACGGCTACCATTTTGTAAAATTTTAATTCAAAAGTCATGTCTACGTATGCTAGGCAACATTTGTTTTAAGTTTCAATAATTTTGAAGCATTTTGAAATTTTTCGTATTTTAGCAGTTTCCATGGCAACGGCGGCTATTTTGGAAATTCAAACTCAAAAGTCAAGTCTACATAAGTTAGGCAACATTTGTTATAAGTTTCAATACATTTGAAGCATTTTGAAGCTTTTCATATTTTGCTGTTTCCATGGTAACGGCGGCCATTTTAAAATTCCAAAGTCAAACTGCTGCTGCAAATTGTTCTCTCCATAATTATATACCATTATATACCATTTAATATCTCTAGAATAATTTTAACATTGATGTTCTGGAATGTTCCATGAAAATTCACCCCCCTAAAATAATGCCAAGGAGACCCCCTACTGAAATAAAAAAAGTTCCATGTTGAAGCAGACATGTGTCTCTTAATATTCATAAAAGTAATCATAATTCCATCTTCTCTACATACAGTAGCAAATTTAAGAAATGTTAAATAAATTTGACCCCACCCATCTTTGAGCCCCCCTAATTATGCCAAGATGACACCCTGGTATCATGAACATTGACTCCGTTTTGGCGACTTAATAATAATAAGAAACGGGACAAAAACAATAAGTCTCCAAAACTCCGTTTTGGCGACTTAATAAGAAACGGGACAACCCTGTACTGGACATTGTCACAGTTCAGCAACCACTTAAAGTGTACCAAAGTCAAATGGCACATCTATTATACATGTTGGAATTGGCATGTCTTTGATCCCCCCTTTTTTCTCATCCCGTAGAATAGGTTTGAGTTCTATACATAGTTTGGGAAGTCTTTAGAATCTAAAATTAGACCCACGCGCGAGGAAGAACGTGGCGTCACGTGATGTGCAAGTATATTATCGTGGACTCTATTCTTTTAGAGGGACCTTGGACAGACAACATGTGTATATATTGACGGAGCGCCATACTAACTGTTCATTTTGTTCTTTAATAGCTCGCGTATCACACGATACTTGTATCTTATTTTGTACAATTAAATTACACGTTCATCGATTGATTTCAGCTAATGTGTATATTTTAGCAGGTGTGTAATTCACGGATGTGTACTGTAATGCAAGTACAGAAATGTCACTAATATGTACTCTTAGTGTTTCTCTCTCTGTCGGTGGCGATTTTCTCTTCACAGCACGATTTTTGTATAGAATAGAAGCACGTTAAATTATATATTTTTTTCTTCTAGCTTATTCCAGAAGATGTTTTGCAGTACAGATTTGATCGTAGGCACATACTCTTGATAACGGAATTTTGCCTCAAATTTACGAGGTGTTTTATATATAAAAAAGAAGATGTGGTATGATTGCCAATGAGACAACTCTCCGCAAGAGACCAAATGACACAGAAATTAACAACTATAGGTCAATGTACGGCCTTCAACAATGAGCAAAGCCCATACTGCATAGTCAGTTTATGTTTGTATTTTTGTTGTTTCCATGGCAACGGCGGCCATTTTGAAAATTCAAAGACAAATAGCAACTCTGCACATCTCAGTTGACATTTCAGTGAAGTTTTATCAAGTTTGGGGCATTTTGAAATTTCTGAAATTTTGAAATTTTGACTGGTTTCCATGGTTACAAAGACCATTCCCAAAATGTAAGGACAGATGCCACATTGGTACATGGGAGGAACATACCATCAAAGTTTTAATGGATTTGACCTACCATTTTAAGAGAGTAAAGGCTACTTTATGGTTTTGAAGCATTTTGACCTTTTTGCATTGTTTCCATGGTAACGGCAGCCATTTTGGAAATTGCAAAGTCAAACTGCTGTTGCATATGGTGCTACCCATTATAATATACCATCATATAACATTTTATGTCTCTAGAATTAATGCAACACTGATGTTCTAGAATGTTCCGTGAAAATTCACCCCTCAAATTATGCCAAGGAGACCCCTACTGAAATAAAAAAGTTCCATGTTGAAGCAGACAGGTGTCTCTTAATATTCATAAAAGTAATCATAATTCCATCTACTCTACATACAGTAGCAAATTTAAGAAATGTAAAATAAATTTGACCCCACCCATCTTTGAGCCCCCTAATTATGCCAAGATGACACCCTGGTATCATAAACATTGGGTTCTGCAACCCCATGATGCAGACCCATACCCAGAAAAAATATAAAGTTTACATCCTCTATAGCTTCCAAGAAAATGGTAGGACAGTTTAAGGGTTTAGAAAAGAAGAATAAGAATAATAATAATAATAATAAGAAACGGGACAAAACAATAAGTCTCCAAAACTCCGTTTGGCGACTTAATAATAAGAAACGGGACAAAAACATAAAGTCTCCAAAACTCCGTTTTGGCGACTTAACTAGATTTCACCCTGTACTGGACATTGTCACAGTAGCAGCAACCATTTTCAGTGTACCAAAGTCAAATGGCACATCTATTATACATGCTGGAATTGGCATGTCTTTGATCACCCTTTTTTTTTTTTCTTCCCGTAGAATAAGTTTGAGTTCTATACATAGTTTGGGAATTCTTTAGAATCTAAAATTAGACCCACGCGCGAGGAAGAACGTGGCGTCACGTGATACGCAAGTATATTATCGTGGACTTAGCATATTTATATTCTTTTTAGAGGGGACCTTGGACAGACAACATGTGTATATATTGACGGAGCGCCATACTAACTGTTCATTTTGTTCTTCAATAGCTCGCGTATCTCACGATACATGTATCTTATTTTGTACATTTAAATTACACGTTCATCGATTGATTTCAGCTAATGTGTATATTTTAGCAGGTGTGTGATTCACGGATGTGTACTGTTATGCAAGTACAGAAATGTCACTAATATGTACTCTTAGTGTTTCTCTCTCTCGGTGGCGATTTTCTCTTCAAAGTACGATTTTTGTAAAGAATAGAAGCACGTTAAATTATATATTTTTTCTTCTAGCATATTCTAGAAGATGTTTTGCAGTACAGATTTGTACAAATGTATTGATCGTATGCACATACTCTTGATTACGGAATTTTGCCTCAAATTTACGAGGCGTTTTATATATAGAAAAGAAGATGTGGTATGATTGGCAATGAGACAACTCTCCACAAGAGACCAAATGACACAGAAATTAACAACTATAGGTCACCGTACGGCCTTCAACAATGAGCAAAGCCCATACTGCATAGTCAGTTTATGTCCCCCCCCCCCGCTGTTTCCATGGCAACGGCGGCCATTTTGGAAATTCCAAAGTCAAATTCCAAATCTTCATACACTCGTTAAGATCTCTGTAAAATTTCATTAAATTTGAAGCATTTTAAAAAAAAATCACATTTTTGCAGTTTCCATGGTAACGGCGGCCATTTTAAAAATTCCAAAGTCGAACTACAGCTACATATGGTGCTACCTGTAATAATCTATCATTATATAACATAAAAAGTACATAGGAATAATTCAACACTATCACATGACTAATCACATGACTATTCTTCTAGAATGTTCCATGAAAATTGACCCCCTAAAATAATGCCAAGATGACCCCGGGCTGAAATAAAAAATGTGGAATGGACACCTGGACATCGGTCTCTTGTATTACACAAAACTTTAAGGTTCTACCAGTAGCGAATCAATAGTCGAAAAATGACCCCACCCATGTTCCGGCCCCCAAAAAGTGCCAAGTTGACCCCATTTGAAATAAAAATAGCGAATGCACCCTAGGATACTACCCCAACATCATACCAAATATAAAGTTTCCATCATTTAAGGCTTGGAAGAAAATGGTCGGACAAATTAGGGTTAAGAAGAATAATAATAATAATAATAATAATAATAATAATAATAAGAAACGGGACAAAAACATAAAGTCTCCAAAACTCCGTTTTGGCGACTTAATAATAAGAAACGGGACAAAAACAATAAGTCTCCAAAACTCCGTTTTGGCGACTTAACTAGATTTGCCATTGCAAGCAATAGCGGATGGCACCCTTCCCCATTGCCAGGCGAGCGGCGGCCATTTAGAAAATTCCAAAGTCAAAGAGTGCATCTACACATGCAAATTATCATTTTGTAAGGTTTCATTAAGTTTTGGAGCATTTTGAAATTTTGGACATTTTGCTGTTACCATGGTTACGGCGGCCATTTTGAAAATTCCAACTTCAAAAACAACTTTGCCCATACCAGTTATCATTTCTGTAAAGTTTCATCCAGTTTGGAGCGTTTTCATTTTTTTGAAATTTTGACAATTTTGCTGCATCCATGGTTACAGTGGATAATTCCAAAATTCTAAAAGCAGACATCTCATTGCCACATGTCATGTTATATATCAGTACAGTTTCATTGACTTTGGTGAAATACTCTTTAAGAAAATGCTGATTTTATGTATTTTCCCATAGGGTCAATGTAAAACTTGCCCCAGTTTCCATGACAACGGCGGCCATTTTGGACTATCCAAATATTGTCTTGACATCTTGACATACTGGGTAACATTTTCATAAAGTTTCATCCAGTTGGGTCTTATAACGAAAGAGTTACAATTTTTGATATTTTAGCTGTTTCCATGGTAACGGCAGCCATTTTGAAAATTCCAAAGTCAAACTGCAAATCAGCACATGCCAGTTACCATTCCTGTGGAGTTTCTTCCAGTTTGGAACACTCTGATTTTTTCGCATTTTGCTGTTTCCATGGAAACGGCGGCCATTTTTACCATTCCATAGCAAGCTGCACAACTTTACATGGGGGTCCTCATTATAGTAGAGTTCCATCAACATTGGTCCATTGGATTCCAAGAACTCGCGCGGACAAAATGTGTGGAAGAAAATAATAAAAACTAGTAATCCTGTGTTAGGATGCTAACACAAAAGTCGCCAAAACGGACCCCCAATCATTTTTCTGCGGTATCCATGGTAGCGGCAGCCATTTTGGAAATTCCAAAGTTAAATAGCACATCATCATATGCCAGTTAACATTTGTGTAAAGTTTCATTCAGCTTGAAGCATTTAAAAAAAATCACATTTTTGCAGTTTCCATGGTAACGGCGGCCATTTTGGAAATTTCAGAGTCAAATACCACTTCTACATATGCCAGGTAACATTTGTGTAAAGTTTTATTAAGTTTGAAGCATTTTAAAAATTTTCACATTTTTGCAGTTTCCATGGTAACGGCGGTCATTTTGGAAATTCTAAAGTCAAATGACACATCTATATATGCTAATCAACATTTGTGTTAAGTTTCATTAAGTTTGAAGCATTTTGATATTTTTCACATTTTTGCTGTTTCCATGGTAACCGCGGCCATTTTAAAAATTCCAAAGTCAAAATGCTGTTGCATATGGTGCTACCCATTATAATATACCATCATATAACATGTTATGTCTCTAGAATTAATTCAACACTGATGTTCTAGAATGTTCCATGAAAATTCACCCCCCTTAAATTATGCCAAGGAGACCCCCTAATGAAATAAAAAAAGTTCCATGTTGAAGCAGACATGTGTCCCTTAATATTCATAAAAGTAATCATAATTCCATCTACTCTATATACAGTAGCAAATTTAAGAAATGTAAAATAAATTTGACCCCACCCATCTTTGAGCCCCTAATTATGCCAAGATGACACCCTGGTATCATGGACATTGGGTTCTGCAACCCCATAATGCAGACCCATACCCAGAAAAATATAAAGTTTCCATCCTCTACTGCTTCCAAGAAAATGGTAGGACAGTTTAAGGGTTTAGAAAAGAAGAATAAGAATAATAATAATAATAATAATAATAATAAGAAACGGACAAAACAATAAGTCTCCAAAACTCCGTTTTGGCGACTTAACTAGATTTGCTATTGCAAGCAATAGCGAAGGATGTCACCCTGTACTGGACATTGTCACAGTAGCAGCAACTATTTCGAGTGTACCAAAGTCAAATGGCACATCTATTATACATGCTGGAATTGGCATGTCTTTGATCCCCAGTTTTTCTCTTCCCGTAGAATAAGGTAGAATAAGTTTGAGTTCTATACATAGTTTGGGAATTCTTTAGAATCTAAAATTAGACCAACGCGCGAGGAAGAACGTGGCGTCACGTGATGCGCAAGTATATTATCGTGGACTTAGCATATTTATATTCTTTTAGAGGGACCTTGGACAGACAACATGTGTATATATTGACGGAGCGGCATACTAACTGTTCATTTTGTTCTTTAATAGCTCGCGTATCACACGATACATGTATCTTATCTTGTACAATTAAATTACACGTTCATCGATTGATTTCAGCTAATGTGTATATTTTAGCAGGCGTGTGATTCACGGATGTGTACTTTAATGCAAGTACAGAAATGTCACTAATATGTACTCTTAGTGTTTCTCTCTCTCTCTCGGTGGCGATTTTCTCTTCAAATAGATATAGGAAGATGTGGTATGAAAGCACGATTTTTGTATAGAATAGAAGCACGTTAAATTATATATTTTTTTTCTCTTCTAGCATATTCTAGAAGATGTTTTCATTAAGTTTGGAGCATTTTGAAATTTTTTGAAACTTTTGCTGTTTCCATGGTAACGCTGACCATTTCCAAAATTCCAAAGACACATGCCACATTGACTGATGGCATGTTACATATGAGTGAAGTTTCATTTGGTTTGATCTTATATTCTTTGAGAAAATGCTACTTTAATGTATTTTCCTTTGGGACAATGTTAAACTTTTGACCTGTTTCCATGGCAATGGCAGCCATTTTGGAACTTCTTAATATTGTCAGTGGTTCCACTCATTACAGGCAACATTTCCATAAAGTTTCATTTGGATTGGTCCATCAATGAAAGATTTAGCTTTTTGGAATTTTTACATTTTGCAGTTTCCATGGAAACGGTGGCCATTTAAAAAATTCCAAAGTGTTCCTGCACAACTAGAGTTGGTGGTCCTCATTGTGGTACCCATTCATTAAATTAGGTCTACTAATCTATGAGAAAACGGGCGGACAAAAAAGGTGGAATAATAATAATAACTAGATTTGCCATTGCAAGCAATAGCGGATGTCACCCTTCCCCCAATTGCCACTAAGTGGCACCCATTTCAAAAATTTTAAACAGAGAATGCACACATATGCATGGCAATACATCTTAATGTAAATTTTCAGAAAATTTGAAGCATTTTCAAAAATTTCACATTTTGACCTTTTGCATTGTTTCCATGGTAACAGCAGCCATTTTGGAAATTCCAACGCCAATTGCCACTTCCACACATGACAGTCAACATTATTGTGAAGTTTCATTAAGTTTGAAGCATTCTGAAATTTTTGAAATTTTTGCTCCTGTATCCATGGTAACATAGTAGTTCCAATGATTGTCAAAATCATTCAAAACCTGTAAATAATGGACAACTATATTGTATAAAAATTTGATGATTTTAAGTTAAAGCATACCAAAATTATTCACCAAACCCTGAAGTTTTTGGAGCATTTTGACGTTTTTGCATTGTTTCCATGGTAACAGCAGCCATTTTGGAAATTCTAACTCCAAATGCCACATCTTCCAATGTTGCTCATCGTTACTGTGAAGTTTCATTAAGTTTGGAGCATTTTGATATTTTTGAAATTTTTGGTGTAGTTTCCATGGCAACATAGTAGTTCCAATGATTGCCAAAATCATCCAACACCAGTACATAGTGGGCACCTACATTGTATTAAAATATAATGATTCTAAGTTTATGCATATCCAAATAATCCACCAAACTCTAAAATTTTATTTTTTCACCTTTCTTTGGTTTCCATGGTGATGGCATCCATTTTTTAGTGCCAAAGTTGCACTGCAACTCGTAAGTCAGGGTTCCTTGTTATAGTGAACAACCATTAAGATTGGTGCATTAGGCTCTGAGAAAACTGCAGGACAAAATTAGGTGGAAGAATAATAATAATAATAATAATAATAATAATAATAAAAGAAACGGAGGAAAAGCAATATGTCACCCGACATTGTCGATCGGGTGACATAATAATAATAAAGAAACAGAGGAAAAGCAATATGTCACCCGACATTGTCGATCGGGTGACATAATAATAATAATAAGAAAAAAAAGAAACGTAGAATAACAATATGTCACCCCAACTCCGTTGAGGGTGCCATAATAATAACTAGATTTGCCATTGCAAGCAATAGCGGATGTCACCCTTCCCCCATTGCCACAAAGCAGCAGCCATTTCAAATATTTTAAACAGGGAATGCACATATATGAATGACACTACATGTTTCTTTTAATTAACAGATCATTTAGGGGATTTTTGATGATTTAAAATTTTTTGACATTTTTGCAGTTGGTAACGGTGGCTATTTTGCAAAATTCCTAAGTCAAAGTCTCATCTAGACTTGCCAGTCAAGAATCAGATTAAGTTTCATTAAGTTTGGAGCATTTTGAAATTTTTGATTTTTTGACATTTGGCTAGTTTCCATGGTAACAGAGACCATTCCCAAAATTTAATGACAGATGCTACATTGGTACATGGAAGGAACATACCATCAAAGTTTCAATGGATTTGACCTACCATTTTAAGAAAGTAAATGCTACTTTAAAGTTTTTGAAGCATTTTGACCATTTTTGCATTGTTTCAATGGTAACAGCAGCCATTTTGGAAATTCCAACGCCAAATTTCAAATCAACCAATATTGCTCATCGTTACTGTGAAGTTTCATCAAGTTTAGAGCATTTTGATATTTTTGAAATTTTTGGTGTAGTTTCCATTGCAACATAGTAGTTTCAATGATTGCCAAAATCATCCAAAACCAGTATATAGTGGACACCTACATTGTATTAAAACTAATGATTTTAAGTTAAAGCAAAACCAAATAAATCACCAAACCCTAAAATTTTATTTTTCATATTTGTTCCGTTTCCATGGTGATGGCAGCCATCTTTAGTTCCAAAGTTGCACTGCAACTGGAAAGTCAGGGTTCCTTGTTACAGTGAACCATCATTCAGATTGGTTCCTTTGACTCTGAGAAAGCGGGCGGACAAAATTAGGTGGAAGAAAAATAATAATAATAATAATAATAATAGGGAAAAGAAACAGAGGAAAAGCAATATGTCACCCGACATTGTCGATCGGGTGACATAATAAGAAGAAACAGGACAAAATCATAAAGTACCCAAAACTCCGTTTTGGCGACTTAATAATAAGAAACGGGACAAAACATAAAGTCTCCAAAACTCCGTTTTGGCGACTTAATAATAAGAAACGGACAAAAACAATAAGTCTCCAAAACTCCGTTTTGGCGACTTAAAATCAATCGTTCAACACATATATGATTTTAAAGCTGCCAGTACACATACGTATATATAAAATAAGAAAATGTGGTATGATACCAAATGAGAAAACTATCCACCAAAGTTCAAATGAAGTTGATGTAATTAATTATGGGCCACTGTAAGCCTTCAACAATGAGAAAACCCATACCGTATAGTCGGCTATAAAAAGCCCCAACATGAAAAGTATGAAAGCATTCAATTGAGAAAACTAACAGCCTAATTTATAACAATACAATTTACGAAAAACAAGTATGACAGACATGAACCAACGACAACCACTAATATGCTTCTGACTTGGAACAGGCACATAAAAAATGCAAACATGTTTGTGAGCGCTTAACCCTCCCCTGACCTAGGACAGTAGTGTTACAGCACAACATAAGAATATTAAACTATAAAAATCATTTGTTATTGGCTTAACTCATCAGATCTATACAAAGTCGAAAAATATCTAACAGAAATATGTATATATTTGTATTTCATATACTCCAAAGATATGGAAAATATTATGTTACATTTACAGTACGTGTTCAAACCATACAGATAATGATTTTTTAATACTTGATTCCGTCAAATGTTTCAAATTCATTAGCTCGTCAACCTAATAACTCAACTCTTTTTTTCACATTTTTCGCGTAAAAATGTGATTCATCACATAATTCCATTCGAATAAATTTTCATTTTTTTAATAGAAAATTAACGATGCATATTCAAAAATAAACATCATCAGACACATAATAAGTGAAACAGTTTGCTGCAATAATTATGGCACCCTCAACGGAGTTGGGTGACAAATTGTTATTCTACGTTTCTTTTTTTTATTATGTCACCCGATCGACAATGTCGGGTGACATATTGCTTTTCCTCTGTTTCTTTGTTATTATTATTATTATTCTTCCAATGATTTTTGTCCGGCAGCTTTTTGAAGACAATGGAACCAATCTTAATGATAGTGAACTATAATGAGGAACAAAAATTTCGGGTTGCAGTAGGTCTTAAGACCATTAAAATGGTAGGTCAAATCCATTGAAACTTTGATGGTATGTTCCTTCAATGTACCAATGTAGCATCTGTCATTAAATTTTGGGAATGGTCTCTGTTACCATGGAAACTAGCCAAAATGTCAAAAAATCAAAATTTCAAAATAGCAATTCTAGTTAAGTCGCCAAAACGGAGTTTTGGAGACTTATTGTTTTGTCCTGTTTCTTATTATTAAGTCGCCAAAACGGAGTTTTGGAGACTTATTGTTTTTGTCCTTTTTTATTAAGTCGCCAAAACGGAGTTTTGGAGACTTTATGTTTTGTCCCGTTTCTTATTATTATTATTATTATTATTATTATTATTATTCTTCTTAACCCTAATTTGTCCGACCATTTTCTTCCAAGCCTTAAATGATGAAAACTTTATATTTGGTATGATGTTGGGGTAGTATCACTAGGGTGCATTCGCTATTTTTATTTCAAATGGGGTCAACTTGGCACTTTTTGGGGGCCGGAAAATGGGTGGGGTCATTTTTCAACTATTGATTCGTTACTGGTAGAACCTTTAAGTTTTGTGTAATACAAGAGACCGATGTCCAGGTGTCCATTCCACATTTTTTTATTTCAGCCCGGGGTTATCTTGGCATTATTTTAGGGGGTCAATTTTCATGGAACATTCTAGAACAATAGTCATGTGATTAGTCATGTGATTGTGTTGAATTATTCCTATGCACTTTTTATGTTATATAATGATAGATTATTACAGGTAGCACCATATGTTGGTGGAATTCGACTTTGGAATTTTTAAAATGGCCGCCGTTACCATGGAAACTGCAAAAATGTGAAATTTTTTTAAAATGCTTCAAATTTAATGAAATTTTACAGAGATCTTAACGAGTGTATGTAGATTTGAAATTTGACTTTGGAATTTCCAAAATGGCCGCCGTTGCCATCTTTATGAAACTTGACAGTAATGTGACCTGTCATGTGTAGATGTGGCATTTGACTTTGGAATTTCCAAAATGGCTGCCGTTACCATGGAAACTGCTAAAATGTCAAAAATTCAAAATGCTTCAAACTTAATGAAACTTTACACAAATGTTGACTGTCTTATGTAGATGTGGCATTTGACTTTGGAATTTCAAAATGGCCACCGTAACCATGGAAACACGAATGCCTAAATTTGAAAATTGGTCCAATTTTATGAAACTTGTAAGTAATGTGACCTGTCATGTGTAGATGTGCTATCCGACTATTAAATTTAAAATGGCTGCCGTTACCATGGAAACAGCAGAACAATGGTTGGGGGCCGTTTTATGACTTTTGTGTTAGCATCCTAACACAGGATTACTTGTTAAGTCGCCAAAACGGAGTTTTGGAGACTTATTGTTTTGTCCCGTTTCTTATTATTATTATTCTTATTCTTCTTTTCTAAACCCTTAAACTGTCCTACCATTTTCTTGGAAGCTATAGAGGATGGAAACTTTATATTTTTCTGGGTATGGGTCTGCATCATGGGGTTGCAGAACCCAATGTTCATGATACCAGGTGTCATCTTGGCATAATTAGGGGCTCAAAGATGCGTGGGGTCAAATTTATTTTACATTTCTTAAATTTGCTACTGTATGTAGAGTAAATGGAATTATGATTACTTTTATAAATATTAAGAGACACATGTCTGCTTCAACATGGAACTTTTTATTTCAGTAGGGGTCTCCTTGGCATAATTTGAGGGGTGAATTTTCATGGAACATTCTAGAACATCAGTGTTGCATTAATTCTAGAGACATAAAATGTTATATGATGGTATATTATAATGGTAGCACCATATGCAACAGCAGTTTGACTTTGCAATTTCAAAATGGCTGCCGTTACCATGGAAACAATGCAAAAAGGTCAAAATGCTTCAAAAACCTTAAAGTAGCCTTTACTCTCTTAAAATGGTAGGTCAAATCCATTGAAACTTTGATGGTATGTTCCCTCCCATGTACCAATGTGGCATCTGTCATTACATTTTGGGAATGGTCTTTGTAACCATGGAAACCCGCCAAAATTTCAAAAATTTCAGAAATTTCAAAATGCCCCAAACTTGATAAAACTTCACTGAAATGTCAACTGAGATGTGCAGAGTTGCTATTTGTCTTTTGAATTTTCAAAATGGCCGCCGTTGCCATGGAAACAACAAAAAATACAAACATAAACTGACTATGCAGTATGGACTTTGCTCATTGTTGAAGGCCGTACATTGACCTATAGTTGTTAATTTCTGTGTCATTTGGTCTCTTGTGGAGAGTTGTCTCATTGGCAATCATACCACATCTTCTTTTTATATATAAAACACCTCGTAAATTTGAGGCAAAATTCCGTTATCAAGAGTATGTGCATACGATCAAATACAAATCTGTACTGCAAAACATCTTCTAGAATATGCTAGAAGAAAAAATATATAATTTAACGTGCTTCTATTCTATACAAAAATCGTGCTGTGAAGAGAAAATCGCCACCGACAGAGAGAAACACTAAGAGTACATATTAGTGACATTTCTGTACTTGCATTACTGTACACATCCGTGAATTACACACCTGCTAAAATATACACATTAGCTGAAATCAATCGATAAACGTGTAATTTAATTGTACAAAATAAGATACAAGTATCGTGTGATACGCGAGCTATTATAGAACAAAATGAACAGTTAGTATGGCGCTCCGTCAATATATACACATGTTGTCTGTCCAAGGTCCCCTCTAAAAAGAATACAAATATGCTAAGTCCACGATAATATACTTGCACATCACGTGACGCCACGTTCTTCCTCGCGCGTGGGTCTAATTTTAGATTCTAAAGAATTCCCAAACTATGTATAGAACTCAAACCTATTCTATGGGATGAGAAAAAAGGGGATCAAAGACATGCCAATTCCAGCATGTATAATAGATGTGCCATTTGACTTTGGTACACTTTAAGTGGTTGCTGCTACTGTGACAATGTCCAGTACAGGGTGACATCCTCCGCTATTGCTTGCAATAGCAAATCTATCTTATTGTTTTTGTCCCGTTTCTTATTAAGTCGCCAAAACGGAGTTTTGGAGACTTATTGTTTTTGTCCCGTTTCTTATTATTTATTATTATTCTTATTCTTCTTTTTCTAAACCCTTAAACTGTCCTACCATTTTCTTGGAAGCTATAGAGGATGGAAACTTTATATTTTTTCTGGGTATGGGTCTGCATCATGGGGGTTGCAGAACCCAATGTTCATGATACCAGGGTGTCATCTTGGCATAATTAGGGGGCTCAAAGATGGGTGGGGTCAAATTTATTTTACATTTCTTAAATTTGCTACTGTATGTAGAGTAAATGGAATTATGATTACTTTTATAAATATTAAGAGACACATGTCTGCTTCAACATGGAACTTTTTATTTCAGTAGGGGTCTCCTTGGCATAATTTGAGGGGTGAATTTTCATGGAACATTCTAGAACATCAGTGTTGCATTAATTCTAGAGACATAAAATGTTATATGATGGTATATTATAATGGGTAGCACCATATGCAACAGCAGTTTGACTTTGCAATTTCAAAATGGCTGCCGTTACCATGGAAACAATGCAAAAAGGTCAAAATGCTTCAAAAACCTTAAAGTAGCCTTTACTCTCTTAAAATGGTAGGTCAAATCCATTGAAACTTTGATGGTATGTTCCTCCCATGTACCAATGTGGCATCTGTCATTACATTTTGGGAATGGTCTTTGTAACCATGGAAACCCGCCAAAATTTCAAAATTTCAGAAATTTCAAAATGCCCCAAACTTGATAAAACTTCACTGAAATGTCAACTGAGATGTGCAGAGTTGCTATTTGTCTTTTGAATTTTCAAAATGGCCGCCGTTGCCATGGAAACAACAAAAATACAAACATAAACTGACTATGCAGTATGGACTTTGCTCATTGTTGAAGGCCGTACATTGACCTATAGTTGTTAATTTCTGTGTCATTTGGTCTCTTGTGGAGAGTTGTCTCATTGGCAATCATACCACATCTTCTTTTTATATATAAAACACCTCGTAAATTTGAGGCAAAATTCCGTTATCAAGAGTATGTGCATACGATCAAATACAAATCTGTACTGCAAAACATCTTCTAGAATATGCTAGAAGAAAAAATATATAATTTAACGTGCTTCTATTCTATACAAAAATCGTGCTGTGAAGAAAATCGCCACCGACAGAGAGAGAAACACTAAGAGTACATATTAGTGACATTTCTGTACTTGCATTACAGTACACATCCGAGAATTACACACCTGCTAAAATATACACATTAGCTGAAATCAATCGATAAACGTGTAATTTAATTGTACAAAATAAGATACAAGTATCGTGTGATACGCGAGCTATTATAGAACAAAATGAACAGTTAGTATGGCGCTCCGTCAATATATACACATGTTGTCTGTCCAAGGTCCCCTAAAAGAATACAAATATGCTAAGTCCACGATAATATACTTGCACATCACGTGACGCCACGTTCTTCCTCGCGCGTGGGTCTAATTTTAGATTCTAAAGAATTCCCAAACTATGTATAGAACTCAAACCTATTCTATGGGATGAGAAAAAAAGGGGATCAAAGACATGCCAATTCCAGCATGTATAATAGATGTGCCATTTGACTTTGGTACACTTTAAGTGGTTGCTGCTACTGTGACAATGTCCAGTACAGGGTGACATCCTCCGCTATTGCTTGCAATAGCAAATCTATCTTATTGTTTTGTCCCGTTTCTTATTAAGTCGCCAAAACGGAGTTTTGGAGACTTATTGTTTTGTCCCGTTTCTTATTAAGTCGCCAAAACGGAGTTTTGGAGACTTATTGTTTTTGTCCCGTTTCTTATTAAGTCGCCAAAACGGAGTTTTGGAGACTTTATGTTTTTGTCCCGTTTCTTATTATTATTATTATTATTATTATTATTATTATTATTATTCTTCTTAACCCTAATTTGTCCGACCATTTTCTTTCAAGCCTTAAATGATGGAAACTTTATATTTGGTATGATGTTGGGGTAGTATCCCTAGGGGTGCATTCACTATTTTTTATTTCAAATGGGGGTCAACTTGGCACTATTTGGGGGCCGGAACATGGGTGGGGTTATTTTTCGACTATTGATTCGCTACTGGTAGAACCTTTAAGTTTTGTGTAATACAAGAGACCGATGTCCAGGTGTCCATTCCACATTTTTTTATTTCAGCCCGGGGTCATCTTGGCATTATTTTAGGGGGTCAATTTTCATGGAACATTCTAGATCAATAGTCATGTGATTAGTCATGTGATAGTGTTGAATTATTCCTATGTACTTTTTATGTTATATAATGATAGATTATTACAGGTAGCACTATATGTAGCTGTAATTCGACTTTGGAATTTTTAAAATGGCCGCCGTTACCATGGAAACTGCAAAAATGTGAGAATTTTTTAAAATGTTTCAAATTTAATGAAATTTTACAGAGATGTTAACGAGTGTATGTAGATTTGGAATTTGACTTTGGAATTTCCAAAATGGCCGCCGTTGCCATGGAAACAACAAAAATGCGAAAAATCTAGATTTGGTCCAATCTTTATGAAACTTGACAGTGATGTGACCTGTCATGTGTAGATGTGCCATCCGACTTTGGAATTTTCAAAATGGCTGCCGTTACCATGGAAACTGCAAAAATGTCAAAAAATTCAAAATGCTTCAAACTTAATGAAACTTTACACAAATGTTGACTGTCTTATGTAGATGTGGTATTTGACTTCGGAATTTCCAAAATGGGCCGCAGTAACCATGGAAACACGAATGCCTAAATTTGAAAATTGGTCCAATTTTTATGAAACTTGTAAGTAATGTGACCTGTCATGTGAAGATGTGCTATCCGACTATGAAATTTCAAAATGGCTGCCGTTACGATGGAAACAGCAGAACAATGGTTGGGGGCCGTTTTGGCGACTTTTGTGTTAGCATCCTAACACAGGATTACTTGTTATTATTATTCTTATTCTTCTTTTCTAAACCCTTAAACTGTCCTACCATTTTCTTGGAAGCTATAGAGGATGGAAACTTTATATTTTTCTGGGTATGGGTCTGCATCATGGGGGTTGCAGAACCCAATGTTCATGATACCAGGGTGTCATCTTGGCATAATTAGGGGGGCTCAAAGATGGGTGGGGTCAAATTTATTTTACATTTCTTAAATTTGCTACTGTATGTAGAGTAGATGGAATTATGATTACTTTTATAAATATTAAGAGGCACATGTCTGCTTCAACATGGAACTTTTTTTATTTCAGTAGGGGGTCTCCTTGGCATAATTTGAGGGGGTTGAATTTTCATGGAACATTCTAGAACATCAGTGTTGCATTAATTCTAGAGACATAAAATGTTATATGATGGTATATTATAATGGGTAGCACCATATGCAACAGCAGTTTGACTTTGCAATTTCCAAAATAGCTGCCGTTACCATGGAAACAATGCAAAAAAGGTCAAAATGCTTCAAAAACCTTGGCATAATTTGAGGGGGGTGAATTTTCATGGAACATTCCAGAACATCAATGTTAAATTTATTCTTGAGACATTTAATGCTATATGATGGTATATAATTATGGAGAGAACAAATTGAAGCAGCAGTTTGACTTTGGAATTTTTAAAATGGCCGCCGTTGCCATGGAAACAGCAAAAATATGAAAAACTTCAAAATGCTTAAAATTTAATGAAACTTATAACAAATGTTGCTTAGCTTATGTAGACTTGACTTTTGAGTTTGGAATTTCCAAAATGGCCGCCGTTACCATGGAAACTGCTAAAATGTTAAACATTTCAAAATGCTTCAAATGTAATGAAACTTTTAACAAATGATGGCTAGCTTATGTAGACTTGACTTTTGAGTTTGGAATCTCCAAAATGGCCGCCGTAACCATGGAAACTGCAAAAAATGTGAAAAATGCAAAATGCTTTAAATATAATGAAATCATGGATACCGCGGAACAATGATTTGGGGTCCGTTTTGGCGACTTTTGTGTTAGCATCCTAACACAGGATTACTAGTTATTATTATTATTCTTATTCTTCTTTTTCTAAACCCTTAAACTGTCCTACCATTTTCTTGGAAGCTATAGAGGATGGAAACTTTATACTTTTTTCTGGGTATGGGTCTGCATCATGGGGGTTGCAGAACCCAATGTTCATGATACCAGGGTGTCATCTTGGCATAATTAGGGGGGCTCAAAGATGGGTGGGGTCAAATTTATTTTACATTTCTTAAATTTGCTACTGTATGTAGAGTAAATGGAATTATGATTACTTTTATAAATATTAAGAGACACATGTCTGCTTCAACATGGAACTTTTTATTTCAGTAGGGGTCTCCTTGGCATAATTTGAGGGGGGTGAATTTTCATGGAACATTCTAGAACATCAGTGTTGCATTAATTCTAGAGACATAAAATGTTATATGATGGTATATTATAATGGGTAGCACCATATGCAACAGCAGTTTGACTTTGCAATTTCCAAAATGGCTGCCGTTACCATGGAAACAATGCAAAAAGGTCAAAATGCTTCAAAAACCTTAAAGTAGCCTTTACTCTCTTAAAATGGTAGGTCAAATCCATTGAAACTTTGATGGTATGTTCCCTCCATGTACCAATGTGGCATCTGTCATTACATTTTGGGAATGGTCTTTGTAACCATGGAAACCCGCCAAAATTTCAAAATTTCAGAAATTTCAAAATGCCCCAAACTTGATAAAACTTCACTGAAATGTCAACTGAGATGTGCAGAGTTGCTATTTGTCTTTTGAATTTTCAAAATGGCCGCCGTTGCCATGGAAACAACAAAAATACAAACATAAACTGACTATGCAGTATGGACTTTGCTCATTGTTGAAGGCCGTACATTGACCTATAGTTGTTAATTTCTGTGTCATTTGGTCTCTTGTGGAGAGTTGTCTCATTGGCAATCATACCACATCTTCTTTTTATATATAAAACACCTCGTAAATTTGAGGCAAAATTCCGTTATCAAGAGTATGTGCATACGATCAAATACAAATCTGTACTGCAAAACATCTTCTAGAATATGCTAGAAGAAAAATATATAATTTAACGTGCTTCTATTCTATACAAAAATCGTGCTGTGAAGAGAAAATCGCCACCGACAGAGAGAGAAACACTAAGAGTACATATTAGTGACATTTCTGTACTTGCATTACAGTACACATCCGTGAATTACACACCTGCTAAAATATACACATTAGCTGAAATCAATCGATAAACGTGTAATTTAATTGTACAAAATAAGATACAAGTATCGTGTGATACGCGAGCTATTATAGAACAAATGAACAGTTAGTATGGCGCTCCGTCAATATATACACATGTTGTCTGTCCAAGGTCCCTCTAAAAGAATACAAATATGCTAAGTCCACGATAATATACTTGCACATCACGTGACGCCACGTTCTTCCTCGCGCGTGGGTCTAATTTTAGATTCTAAAGAATTCCCAAACTATGTATAGAACTCAAACCTATTCTATGGGATGAGAAAAAAAAAGGGATCAAAGACATGCCAATTCCAGCATGTATAATAGATGTGCCATTTGACTTTGGTACACTTTAAGTGGTTGCTGCTACTGTGACAATGTCCAGTACAGGGTGACATCCTCCGCTATTGCTTGCAATAGCAAATCTATCTTATTGTTTTGTCCTTTCTTATTAAGTCGCCAAAACGGAGTTTTGGAGACTTATTGTTTTGTCCTGTTTCTTATTAAGTCGCCAAAACGGAGTTTTGGAGACTTTATATTTTGTCCCGTTTCTTATTATTATTATTATTATTATTATTATTATTATTATTATTATTATTCTTAACCCTAATTTGTCCGACCATTTTCTTCCAAGCCTTAAATGATGGAAACTTTATATTTGGTATGATGTTGGGGTAGTATCCTAGGGGTGCATTCACTATTTTTATTTCAAATGGGGTCAACTTGGCACTTTTTGGGGCCGGAACATGGGTGGGGTCATTTTCGACTATTGATTCGCTACTGGTAGAACCTTTAAGTTTTGTGTAATACAAGAGACCGATGTCCAGGTGTCCATTCCACATTTTTATTTCAGCCAGGGTCATCTTGGCATAATTTTAGGGGTCAATTTTCATAGAACATTCTAGAACAAAAGTCATGTGATTAGTCATGTGATAGTGTTGAATTATTCCTATGTACTTTTTATGTTATATAATGATAGATTATTACAGGTAGCACCATATGTAGCTGTAATTCATCTTTGAATTTTAAAATGGCCGCCGTTACCATGGAAACTGCAAAATGTGAAAATTTTTAAAATGCTTCAAATTTAATGAAATTTTACAGAGATGTTAACGAGTGTATGTAGATTTGGAAATTGACTTTGAATTTCCAAAATGGCCGCTGTTGCCATGGAAACAACAAAAATGCGAAAAATCTAGATTTGGTCCAATCTTTATGAAACTTGACAGTAATGTGACCTGTCATATGTAGATGTGCCATCTGACTTTGGAATTTTCAAAATGGCTGCCGTTACCATGGAAACTGCAAAATGTCAAAAATTCAAAATGCTTCAAACTTAATGAAACTTTACACAAATGTTGACTGTCTTATGTAGATGCGCATTTGACTTTGGAATTTCAAAATGGCCACCGTAGCCATGGGAACACGAATGCCTAACTTTGAAAATTGGTCCAATTTTATGAAACTTGTAAGTAATGTGACCTGTCACGTGTAGATGTGCTTTCCGACTTTGAAATTTCAAAATGGCTGCTGTTACTATGGAAACAGCAGAACAATGGTTGGGGCCGTTTTATGCGACTTTTGTGTTAGCATCCTAACACAGGATTACTTGTTATTTATTATTATTCTTATTCTTCTTTTCTAAACCCTTAAACTGTCCTACCATTTTCTTGGAAGCTATAGAGGATGGAAACTTTATATTTTTTCTGGGTATGGGTCTGCATCATGGAGGTTGCAGAACCCAATGTTCATGATACCAGGGTGTCATCTTGGCATAATTAGGGGGGCTCAAAGATGGGTGGGGTCAAATTTATTTTACATTTCTTAAATTTGCTACTGTATGTAGAGTAAATGGAATTATGATTACTTTTATAAATATTAAGAGACACATGTCTGCTTCAACATGGAACTTTTTATTTCAGTAGGGGTCTCCTTGGCATAATTTGAGGGGTGAATTTTCATGGAACATTCTAGAACATCAGTGTTGCATTAATTCTAGAGACATAAAATGTTATATGATGGTATATTATAATGGGTAGCACCATATGCAACAGCAGTTTGACTTTGCAATTTCCAAAATGGCTGCCGTTACCATGGAAACAATGCAAAAAGGTCAAAATGCTTCAAAAACCTTAAAGTAGCCTTTACTCTCTTAAAATGGTAGGTCAAATCCATTGAAACTTTGATGGTATGTTCCTCCCATGTACCAATGTGGCATCTGTCATTACATTTAGGAATGGTCTTTGTAACCATGGAAACCCATAAAATTTCAAAAATTTCAGAAATTTCAAAATGCCCCAAACTTGATAAAACTTCACTGAAATGTCAACTGAGATGTGCAGAGTTGCTATTTGTCTTTTGAATTTTCAAAATGGCCGCCGTTGCCATGGAAACAACAAAAATACAAACATAAACTGACTATGCAGTATGGACTTTGCTCATTGTTGAAGGCCGTACATTGACCTATAGTTGTTAATTTCTGTGTCATTTGGTCTCTTGTGGAGAGTTGTCTCATTGGCAATCATACCACATCTTCTTTTTATATATAAAACACCTCGTAAATTTGAGGCAAAATTCCGTTATCAAGAGTATGTGCATACGATCAAATACAAATCTGTACTGCAAAACATCTTCTAGAATATGCTAAAAGAAAAATATATAATTTAACGTGCTTCTATTCTATACAAAAATCGTGCTGTGAAGAGAAAATCGCCACCGACAGAGAGAGAAACACTAAGAGTACATATTAGTGACATTTCTGTACTTGCATTACAGTACACATCCGTGAATTACACACCTGCTAAAATATACACATTAGCTGAAATCAATCGATAAACGTGTAATTTAATTGTACAAAATAAGATACAAGTATCGTGTGATACGCGAGCTATTATAGAACAAAATGAACAGTTAGTATGGCGCTCCGTCAATATATACACATGTTGTCTGTCCAAGGTCCCTCTAAAAGAATACAAATATGCTAAGTCCACGATAATATACTTGCACATCACGTGACGCCACGTTCTTCCTCGCGCGTGGGTCTAATTTTAGATTCTAAAGAATTCCCAAACTATGTATAGAACTCAAACCTATTCTATGGGATGAGAAAAAAAGGGGGATCAAAGACATGCCAATTCCAGCATGTATAATAGATGTGCCATTTGACTTTGGTACACTTTAAGTGGTTGCTGCTACTGTGACAATGTCCAGTACAGGGTGACATCCTCCGCTATTGCTTGCAATAGCAAATCTATCTTATTGTTTTTGTCCGTTTCTTATTAAGTCGCCAAAACGGAGTTTTGGAGACTTATTGTTTTGTCCCGTTTCTTATTATTTATTATTATTCTTATTCTTCTTTTCTAAACCCTTAAACTGTCCTACCATTTTCTTGGAAGCTATAGAGGATGGAAACTTTATATTTTTCTGGGTATGGGTCTGCATCATGGGGTTGCAGAACCCAATGTTCATGATACCAGGGTGTCATCTTGGCATAATTAGGGGCTCAAAGATGGGTGGGGTCAAATTTATTTTACATTTCTTAAATTTGCTACTGTATGTAGAGTAAATGGAATTATGATTACTTTTATAAATATTAAGAGACACATGTCTGCTTCAACATGGAACTTTTTATTTCAGTAGGGGTCTCCTTGGCATAATTTGAGGGGGTGAATTTTCATGGAACATTCTAGAACATCAGTGTTGCATTAACTCTAGAGACATAAAATGTTATATGATGGTATATTATAATGGGTAGCACCATATGCAACAGCAGTTTGACTTTGCAATTTCAAAAATGGCTGCCGTTACCATGGAAACAATGCAAAAAGGTCAAAATGCTTCAAAACCTTAAGTAGCCTTTACTCTCTTAAAATGGTAGGTCAAATCCATTGAAACTTTGATGGTATGTTCCCTCCCATGTACCAATGTGGCATCTGTCATTACATTTTGGGAATGGTCTTTGTAACCATGGAAACCCGCCAAAATTTCAAAAATTTCAGAAATTTCAAAATGCCCCAAACTTGATAAAACTTCACTGAAATGTCAACTGAGATGTGCAGAGTTGCTATTTGTCTTTTGAATTTTCAAAATGGCCGCCGTTGCCATGGAAACAACAAAAAATACAAACATAAACTGACTATGCAGTATGGACTTTGCTCATTGTTGAAGGCCGTACATTGACCTATAGCTGTTAATTTCTGTGTCATTTGGTCTCTTGTGGAGAGTTGTCTCATTGGCAATCATACCACATCTTCTTTTTTATATATAAAACACCTCGTAAATTTGAGGCAAAATTCCGTTATCAAGAGTATGTGCATACGATCAAATACAAATCTGTACTGCAAAACATCTTCTAGAATATGCTAGAAGAAAAAAATATATAATTTAACGTGCTTCTATTCTATACAAAAATCGTGCTGTGAAGAGAAAATCGCCACCGACAGAGAGAGAAACACTAAGAGTACATATTAGTGACATTTCTGTACTTGCATTACAGTACACATCCGTGAATTACACACCTGCTAAAATATACACATTAGCTGAAATCAATCGATAAACGTGTAATTTAATTGTACAAAATAAGATACAAGTATCGTGTGATACGCGATCTATTATAGAACAAAATGAACAGTTAGTATGGCGCTCCGTCAATATATACACATGTTGTCTGTCCAAGGTCCCTCTAAAAGAATACAAATATGCTAAGTCCACGATAATATACTTGCACATCACGTGACGCCACGTTCTTCCTCGCGCGTGGGTCTAATTTTAGATTCTAAAGAATTCCCAAACTATGTATAGAACTCAAACCTATTCTATGGGATGAGAAAAAAAGGGGATCAAAGACATGCCAATTCCAGCATGTATAATAGATGTGCCATTTGACTTTGGTACACTTTAAGTGGTTGCTGCTACTGTGACAATGTCCAGTACAGGGTGACATCCTCCGCTATTGCTTGCAATAGCAAATCTATCTTATTGTTTTGTCCTGTTTCTTATTAAGTCGCCAAAACGGAGTTTTGGAGACTTATTGTTTTGTCCGTTTCTTATTATTAAGTCGCCAAAACGGAGTTTTGGAGACTTATTGTTTGTCCCGTTTCTTATTATTATGGCACCCTCAACGGAGTTGGGTGACATATTGTTATTCGTTTTTTTTTTCTTATTATTATTATTATTATTATTATATTTATTCTTCCACACTTTTTGTCCATGCTATTTCTCAGAATTGGCTTGAACAATATTGATGGAACTATACCATAATGTAGACCACTATATGAAATTGTGCAGTGGGGTATGGCATCATCAAGATGGCTACCGTTACCATGGAAACAGAACAAATGTAAAAAATAAAATTTTAGTTTTTGGCGAATATTTTGAGAATGCCTGAACTTAAAATCATCAAATTTATATAGATTGTTGGTGTCCACTATATACAGGTTTTACACGATTTTGAGAATCTTTGGAACTACTATATTGCCATGGAAACTAAATATGTTTAGCATTAAACCCTATGGCAAAAATCTTAAAGTAGTATTTACACTATTAACATGGTATATCAAACCATTGAAACTTTAATGGTATGCTCCTTATCATGTGCCAATGTGGTAGGTGTCTTTGGAATTTTGGAAATGGTCACCGTTACCATGGAAACAGCAGAAATGTCCAAAAATTTCAAAATGCTCCAAACATTCTAAAAATTTACAGAAATGTTAAGTGGCACATCAAGAGTTGGTATTCGACTTTGAATTTCCAAAATGGCTGCCGTTTCCATGGAAACAACAAAAATTCAAAAATTCAAAATGCTCCAAAATTTATGAAACTTTACAACAGTGTTAATAGACATCTGTAGATGCACTCTTTGACTTTGGAATTTTCAAAATGGCTGCCGCTCACCTGGCAATGGGGGAAGGGTGCCATCCGCTATTGCTTGCAATGGCAAATCTAGTTATTATTCTTATTCTTCTTTTTCTAAACCCTTAAACTGTCCTACCATTTTCTTGGAAGCTATAGAGGATGGAAACTTTATATTTTTTCTGGGTATGGGTCTGCATCATGGGGGTTGCAGAACCCAATGTTCATGATACCAGGGTGTCATCTTGGCATAATTAGGGGGGCTCAAAGATGGGTGGGGTCAAATTTATTTTACATTTCTTAAATTTGCTACTGTATGTAGAGTAGATGGAATTATGATTACTTTTATGAATATTAAGAGACACATGTCTGCTTCAACATGGAACTTTTTTTATTTCAGTAGGGGGTCTCCTTGGCATAATTTGAGGGGGGTTAATTTTCATGGAACATTCTAGAACATCAGTGTTGCATTAATTCTAGAGACATGAAATGTTATATGATGGTATATTATAATGGGTAGCACCATATGCAACAGCAGTTTGACTTTGCAATATCCAAAATGGCTGCCGTTACCATGGAAACAATGCAAAAAAGGTCAAAATGCTTCAAAAACCATAAAGTAGCCTTTACTCTCTTAAAATGGTAGGTCAAATCCATTGAAACTTTGATGGTATGTTCCCTCCCATGTACCAATGTGGCATCTGTCATTACATTTTGGGAATGGTCTTTGTTACCATGGAAACCAGCCAAAATTTCAAAAATTTCAGAAATTTCAAAATGCCCCAAACTTGATAAAACTTCACTGAAATGTCAACTGAGATGTGCAGAGTTGCTATTTGTCTTTTGAATTTTCAAAATGGCCGCCGTTGCCATGGAAACACGAATGCCTAAATTTGAAAATTGGTCCAACTTTTAAGAAACTTGTAAGTAATATAACCTGTCATGCTTAGATGTGCTATCCGACTATGAAATTTCAAAATGGCTGCCGTTACCATGGAAACAGCAGAACAATGGTTGGGGGCCGTTTTGGCGACTTTTGTGTTAGCATCCTAACACAGGATTACTTGTTATTATTATTCTTATTCTTCTTTTTCTAAACCCTTAAACTGTCCTACCATTTTCTTGGAAGCTATAGAGGATGGAAACTTTATATTTTTCTGGGTATGGGTCTGCATCATGGGGTTGCAGAACCCAATGTTCATGATACCAGGGTGTCATCTTGGCATAATTAGGGGCTCAAAGATGGGTGGGGTCAAATTTATTTTACATTTCTTAAATTTGCTACTGTATGTAGAGTAAATGGAATTATGATTACTTTTATAAATATTAAGAGACACATGTCTGCTTCAACATGGAACTTTTTATTTCAGTAGGGGTCTCCTTGGCATAATTTGAGGGGTGAATTTTCATGGAACATTCTAGAACATCAGTGTTGCATTAATTCTAGAGACATAAAATGTTATATGATGGTATATTATAATGGGTAGCACCATATGCAACAGCAGTTTGACTTTGCAATTTCCAAAATGGCTGCCGTTACCATGGAAACAATGCAAAAAAGGTCAAAATGCTTCAAAAACCTTAAAGTAGCCTTTACTCTCTTAAAATGGTAGGTCAAATCCATTGAAACTTTGATGGTATGTTCCCTCCCATGTACCAATGTGGCATCTGTCATTACATTTTGGGAATGGTCTTTGTAACCATGGAAACCCGCCAAAATTTCAAAAATTTCAGAAATTTCAAAATGCCCCAAACTTGATAAAACTTCACTGAAATGTCAACTGAGATGTGCAGAGTTGCTATTTGTCTTTTGAATTTTCAAAATGGCCGCCGTTGCCATGGAAACAACAAAAAATACAAACATAAACTGACTATGCAGTATGGACTTTGCTCATTGTTGAAGGCCGTACATTGACCTATAGTTGTTAATTTCTGTGTCATTTGGTCTCTTGTGGAGAGTTGTCTCATTGGCAATCATACCACATCTTCTTTTTTATATATAAAACACCTCGTAAATTTGAGGCAAAATTCCGTTATCAAGAGTATGTGCATACGATCAAATACAAATCTGTACTGCAAAACATCTTCTAGAATATGCTAGAAGAAAAAATATATAATTTAACGTGCTTCTATTCTATACAAAAATCGTGCTGTGAAGAGAAAATCGCCACCGACAGAGAGAGAAACACTAAGAGTACATATTAGTGACATTTCTGTACTTGCATTACAGTACACATCCGTGAATTACACACCTGCTAAAATATACACATTAGCTGAAATCAATCGATAAACGTGTAATTTAATTGTACAAAATAAGATACAAGTATCGTGTGATACGCGAGCTATTATAGAACAAAATGAACAGTTAGTATGGCGCTCCGTCAATATATACACATGTTGTCTGTCCAAGGTCCCTCTAAAAGAATACAAATATGCTAAGTCCACGATAATATACTTGCACATCACGTGACGCCACGTTCTTCCTCGCGCGTGGGTCTAATTTTAGATTCTAAAGAATTCCCAAACTATGTATAGAACTCAAACCTATTCTATGGGATGAGAAAAAAGGGGATCAAAGACATGCCAATTCCAGCATGTATAATAGATGTGCCATTTGACTTTGGTACACTTTAAGTGGTTGCTGCTACTGTGACAATGTCCAGTACAGGGTGACATCCTCCGCTATTGCTTGCAATAGCAAATCTATCTTATTGTTTTGTCCTTTCTTATTAAGTCGCCAAAACGGAGTTTTGGAGACTTATTGTTTTTGTCCCGTTTCTTATTATTTATTATTATTCTTATTCTTCTTTTCTAAACCCTTAAACTGTCCTACCATTTTCTTGGAAGCTATAGAGGATGGAAACTTTATATTTTTCTGGGTATGGGTCTGCATCATGGGGTTGCAGAACCCAATGTTCATGATACCAGGGTGTCATCTTGGCATAATTAGGGGCTCAAAGATGGTGGGGTCAAATTTATTTTACATTTCTTAAATTTGCTACTGTATGTAGAGTAAATGGAATTATGATTACTTTTATAAATATTAAGAGACACATGTCTGCTTCAACATGGAACTTTTTTATTTCAGTAGGGGTCTCCTTGGCATAATTTGAGGGGGTGAATTTTCATGGAACATTCTAGAACATCAGTGTTGCATTAATTCTAGAGACATAAAATGTTATATGATGGTATATTATAATGGGTAGCACCATATGCAACAGCAGTTTGACTTTGCAATTTCAAAATGGCTGCCGTTACCATGGAAACAATGCAAAAAGGTCAAAATGCTTCAAAAACCTTAAAGTAGCCTTTACTCTCTTAAAATGGTAGGTCAAATCCATTGAAACTTTGATGGTATGTTCCTCCATGTACCAATGTGGCATCTGTCATTACATTTTGGGAATGGTCTTTGTAACCATGGAAACCCGCCAAAATTTCAAAAATTTCAGAAATTTCAAAATGCCCCAAACTTGATAAAACTTCACTGAAATGTCAACTGAGATGTGCAGAGTTGCTATTTGTCTTTGAATTTTCAAAATGGCCGCCGTTGCCATGGAAACAACAAAAATACAAACATAAACTGACTATGCAGTATGGACTTTGCTCATTGTTGAAGGCCGTACATTGACCTATAGTTGTTAATTTCTGTGTCATTTGGTCTCTTGTGGAGAGTTGTCTCATTGGCAATCATACCACATCTTCTTTTTATATATAAAACACCTCGTAAATTTGAGGCAAAATTCCGTTATCAAGAGTATGTGCATACGATCAAATACAAATCTGTACTGCAAAACATCTTCTAGAATATGCTAGAAGAAAAAATATATAATTTAACGTGCTTCTATTCTATACAAAAATCGTGCTGTGAAGAGAAAATCGCCACCGACAGAGAGAGAAACACTAAGAGTACATATTAGTGACATTTCTGTACTTGCATTACAGTACACATCCGTGAATTACACACCTGCTAAAATATACACATTAGCTGAAATCAATCGATAAACGTGTAATTTAATTGTACAAAATAAGATACAAGTATCGTGTGATACGCGAGCTATTATAGAACAAAATGAACAGTTAGTATGGCGCTCCGTCAATATATACACATGTTGTCTGTCCAAGGTCCCTCTAAAAGAATACAAATATGCTAAGTCCACGATAATATACTTGCACATCACGTGACGCCACGTTCTTCCTCGCGCGTGGGTCTAATTTTAGATTCTAAAGAATTCCCAAACTATGTATAGAACTCAAACCTATTCTATGGGATGAGAAAAAAAGGGGATCAAAGACATGCCAATTCCAGCATGTATAATAGATGTGCCATTTGACTTTGGTACACTTTAAGTGGTTGCTGCTACTGTGACAATGTCCAGTACAGGGTGACATCCTCCGCTATTGCTTGCAATAGCAAATCTATCTTATTGTTTTGTCCTGTTTCTTATTAAGTCGCCAAAACGGAGTTTTGAGACTTATTGTTTTGTCCCGTTTCTTATTATTAAGTCGCCAAAACGGAGTTTTGGAGACTTATTGTTTTTGTCCCGTTTCTTATTATTATTATTATTATTATTATTCTTATTCTTCTTTTTCTAAACCCTTAAACTGTCCTACCATTTTCTTGGAAGCTATAGAGGATGGAAACTTTATATTTTTCTGGGTATGGGTCTGCATCATGGGGTTGCAGAACCCAATGTTCATGATACCAGGGTGTCATCTTGG
Organism: Mytilus coruscus; assembly: GCA_017311375.1. Lineage (NCBI taxonomy): Eukaryota > Metazoa > Mollusca > Bivalvia > Mytilida > Mytilidae > Mytilus > Mytilus coruscus. The sequence goes on along the minus strand of JAASAO010001803.1, from coordinate 14,361 downwards.
CATAATTAGGGGGGCTCAAAGATGGGTGGGGTCAAATTTATTTTACATTTCTTAAATTTGCTACTGTATGTAGAGTAGATGGAATTATGATTACTTTTATGAATATTAAGAGACACATGTCTGCTTCAACATGGAACTTTTTTATTTCAGTAGGGGTCTCCTTGGCATAATTTGAGGGGGTTGAATTTTCATGGAACATTCTAGAACAATAGTCATGTGATTAGTCATGTGATAGTGTTGAATTATTCCTATGTACTTTTTATGTTATATAATGATAGATTATTACAGGTAGCACCATATGAAGCTGTAATTCGACTTTGGAATTTTAAAATGGCCGCCGTTACCATGGAAACTGCAAAATGTGAAAATTTTAAAATGCTTCAAATTTAATGAAATTTTACAGATATGTTAACGAGTGTATGTAGATTTGGAATTTGACTTTGGAATTTCCAAAATGGCCGCCGTTGCCATGGAAACAACAAAATGCGAAAAATCTAGATTTGGTCCAATCTTTATGAAAGTTGACAGTAATGTTACCTGTCATGTGTAGATGTGCCATCCGACTTTGGAATTTTCAAAATGGCTGCCGTTACCATGGAAACTGCAAAATGTCAAAAATTCAAAATGCTTCAAACTTAATGAAACTTTACACAAATGTTGACTGTCTTATGTAGATGTGGCATTTGACCTTGGAATTTCAAAATGGCCACCATAACCATGGAAACACGAATGCCTAAATTTGAAAATTGGTCCAATTTTATGAAACTTGTAAGTAATGTGACCTGTCATGTGTAGATGTGCTATCCGACTATGAAATTTCAAAATGGCTGCCGTTACCATGGAAACAGCAGAACAATGGTTGGGGCCGTTTTAGCGACTTTTGTGTTAGCATCCTAACACAGGATTACTTGTTTATTATTATTCTTATTCTTCTTTTCTAAACCCTTAAACTGTCCTACCATTTTCTTGGAAGCTATAGAGGATGGAAACTTTATATTTTTCTGGGTATGGGTCTGCATCATGGGGTTGCAGAACCCAATGTTCATGATACCAGGGTGTCATCTTGGCATAATTAGGGGCTCAAAGATGGGTGGGGTCAAATTTATTTTACATTTCTTAAATTTGCTACTGTATGTAGAGTAAATGGAATTATGATTACTTTTATAAATATTAAGAGACACATGTCTGCTTCAACATGGAACTTTTTATTTCAGTAGGGGTCTCCTTGGCATAATTTGAGGGGTGAATTTTCATGGAACATTCTAGAACATCAGTGTTGCATTAATTCTAGAGACATAAAATGTTATATGATGGTATATTATAATGGGTAGCACCATATGCAACAGCAGTTTGACTTTGCAATTTCCAAAATGGCTGCCGTTACCATGGAAACAATGCAAAAAGGTCAAAATGCTTCAAAAACCTTAAAGTAGCCTTTACTCTCTTAAAATGGTAGGTCAAATCCATTGAAACTTTGATGGTATGTTCCTCCATGTACCAATGTGGCATCTGTCATTACATTTTGGGAATGGTCTTTGTAACCATGGAAACCCGCCAAAATTTCAAAATTTCAGAAATTTCAAAATGCCCCAAACTTGATAAAACTTCACTGAAATGTCAACTGAGATGTGCAGAGTTGCTATTTGTCTTTTGAATTTTCAAAATGGCCGCCGTTGCCATGGAAACAACAAAAATACAAACATAAACTGACTATGCAGTATGGACTTTGCTCATTGTTGAAGGCCGTACATTGACCTATAGTTGTTAATTTCTGTGTCATTTGGTCTCTTGTGGAGAGTTGTCTCATTGGCAATCATACCACATCTTCTTTTTATATATAAAACACCTCGTAAATTTGAGGCAAAATTCCGTTATCAAGAGTATGTGCATACGATCAAATACAAATCTGTACTGCAAAACATCTTCTAGAATATGCTAAAAGAAAAAAATATATAATTTAACGTGCTTCTATTCTATACAAAATCGTGCTGTGAAGAAAATCGCCACCGACAGAGAGAGAAACACTAAGAGTACATATTAGTGACATTTCTGTACTTGCATTACAGTACACATCCGTGAATTACACACCTGCTAAAATATACACATTAGCTGAAATCAATCGATAAACGTGTAATTTAATTGTACAAAATAAGATACAAGTATCGTGTGATACGCGAGCTATTATAGAACAAAATGAACAGTTAGTATGGCGCTCCGTCAATATATACACATGTTGTCTGTCCAAGGTCCCTCTAAAAGAATACAAATATGCTAAGTCCACGATAATATACTTGCACATCACGTGACGCCACGTTCTTCCTCGCGCGTGGGTCTAATTTTAGATTCTAAAGAATTCCCAAACTATGTATAGAACTCAAACCTATTCTATGGGATGAGAAAAAAGGGGGATCAAAGACATGCCAATTCCAGCATGTATAATAGATGTGCCATTTGACTTTGGTACACTTTAAGTGGTTGCTGCTACTGTGACAATGTCCAGTACAGGGTGACATCCTCCGCTATTGCTTGCAATAGCAAATCTATCTTATTGTTTTGTCCCGTTTCTTATTAAGTCGCCAAAACGGAGTTTTGGAGACTTATTATTTTGTCCCGTTTCTTATTATTTATTATTCTTATTCTTCTTTTCTAAACCCTTAAACTGTCCTACCATTTTCTTGGAAGCTATAGAGGATGGAAACTTTATATTTTTTCTGGGTATGGGTCTGCATCATGGGGTTGCAGAACCCAATGTTCATGATACCAGGGTGTCATCTTGGCATAATTAGGGGCTCAAAGATGGGTGGGGTCAAATTTATTTTACATTTCTTAAATTTGCTACTGTATGTAGAGTAAATGGAATTATGATTACTTTTATAAATATTAAGAGACACATGTCTGCTTCAACATGGAACTTTTTATTTCAGTAGGGGGTCTCCTTGGCATAATTTGAGGGGGGTGAATTTTCATGGAACATTCTAGAACATCAGTGTTGCATTAATTCTAGAGACATAAAATGTTATATGATGGTATATTATAATGGGTAGCACCATATGCAACAGCAGTTTGACTTTGCAATTTCAAAATGGCTGCCGTTACCATGGAAACAATGCAAAAAAGGTCAAAATGCTTCAAAAACCTTAAAGTAGCCTTTACTCTCTTAAAATGGTAGGTCAAATCCATTGAAACTTTGATGGTATGTTCCCTCCCATGTACCAATGTGGCATCTGTCATTACATTTTGGGAATGGTCTTTGTAACCATGGAAACCCGCCAAAATTTCAAAAATTTCAGAAATTTCAAAATGCCCCAAACTTGATAAAACTTCACTGAAATGTCAACTGAGATGTGCAGAGTTGCTATTTGTCTTTTGAATTTTCAAAATGGCCGCCGTTGCCATGGAAACAACAAAAAATACAAACATAAACTGACTATGCAGTATGGACTTTGCTCATTGTTGAAGGCCGTACATTGACCTATAGTTGTTAATTTCTGTGTCATTTGGTCTCTTGCGGAGAGTTGTCTCATTGGCAATCATACCACATCTTCTTTTTTATATATAAAACACCTCGTAAATTTGAGGCAAAATTCCGTTATCAAGAGTATGTGCATACGATCAAATACAAATCTGTACTGCAAAACATCTTCTAGAATATGCTAAAGAAAAAATATATAATTTAACGTGCTTCTATTCTATACAAAAATCGTGCTGTGAAGAGAAAATCGCCACCGACAGAGAGAGAACACTAAGAGTACATATTAGTGACATTTCTGTACTTGCATTACAGTACACATCCGTGAATTACACACCTGCTAAAATATACACATTAGCTGAAATCAATCGATAAACGTAATTTAATTGTACAAAATAAGATACAAGTATCGTGTGATACGCGAGCTATTATAGAACAAAATGAACAGTTAGTATGGCGCTCCGTCAATATATACACATGTTGTCTGTCCAAGGTCCCCTCTAAAAAGAATACAAATATGCTAAGTCCACGATAATATACTTGCACATCACGTGACGCCACGTTCTTCCTCGCGCGTGGGTCTAATTTTAGATTCTAAAGAATTCCCAAACTATGTATAGAACTCAAACCTATTCTATGGGATGAGAAAAAAGGGGATCAAAGACATGCCAATTCCAGCATGTATAATAGATGTGCCATTTGACTTTGGTACACTTTAAGTGGTTGCTGCTACTGTGACAATGTCCAGTACAGGGTGACATCCTCCGCTATTGCTTGCAATAGCAAATCTATCTTATTGTTTTGTCCTGTTTCTTATTAAGTCGCCAAAACGGAGTTTTGGAGACTTATTGTTTTTGTCCCGTTTCTTATTATTAAGTCGCCAAAACGGAGTTTTGGAGACTTATTGTTTTTGTCCCGTTTCTTATTATTATTATTATTATTATTATTATTATTCTTCTTAACCCTAATTTGTCCGACCATTTTCTTCCAAGCCTTAAATGATGGAAACTTTATATTTGGTATGATGTTGGGGTAGTATCCCTAGGGTGCATTCGCTATTTTTATTTCAAATGGGGTCAACTTGGCACCATTTGGGGGCCGGAACATGGGTGGGGTCATTTTCGACTATTGATTCGCTACTGGTAGAACCTTTAAGTTTTGTGTAATACAAGAGACCGATGTCCAGGTGTCCATTTCACATTTTTATTTCAGCCAGGGGTCATCTTGGCATTATTTTAGGGGTCAATTTTCATGGAACATTCTAGAACAATAGTCATGTGATTAGTCATGTGATAGTGTTGAATTATTCCTATGTACTTTTTATGTTATATAATGATAGATTATTACAGGTAGCACCATATGTAGCTGTTATTCGACTTTGGAATTTTAAAATGGCCGCCGTTACCATGGAAACTGCAAAATGTGAAATTTTTTAAAATGCTTCAAATCTAATGAAATTTTACAGAGATGTTAACGAGTGTATGTAGATTTGGAATTTGACTTTGGAATTTCAAAATGGCCGCCGTTGCCATGGAAACAACAAAATGCGAAAAATCTAGATTTGGTCCAATCTTTATGAAACTTGACAGTAATGTGACCTGTCATGTGTAGATGTACCATCCGACTTTGGAATTTTCAAAATGGCTGCCGTTACCATGGAAACTGCAAAATGTCAAAAATTCAAAATGCTTCAAACTTAATGAAACTTTACACAAATGTTGACTGTCTTATGTAGATGTGGCATTTGACTTTGGAATTTCAAAATGGCCACCGTAACCATGGAAACACGAATTCCTAAATTTGAAAATTGGTCCTATTTTATGAAACTTGTAAGTAATGTGACCTGTCACGTGTAGATGTGCTATCCGACTATGAAATTTCAAAATGGCTGCCATTACCATGGAAACAGCAGAACAATGGTTGGGGCCGTTTTGGCGACTTTTGTGTTAGCATCCTAACACAGGATTACTTATTATTATTATTCTTATTCTTCTTTTTCTAAACCCTTAAACTGTCCTACCATTTTCTTGGAAGCTATAGAGGATGGAAACTTTATATTTTTTCTGGGTATGGGTCTGCATCATGGGGGTTGCAGAACCCAATGTTCATGATACCAGGGTGTCATCTTGGCATAATTAGGGGGGCTCAAAGATGGGTGGGGTCAAATTTATTTTACATTTCTTAAATTTGCTACTGTATGTAGAGTAGATGGAATTATGATTACTTTTATGAATATTAAGAGACACATGTCTGCTTCAACATGGAACTTTTTTTTTCAGTAGGGGGTCTCCTTGGCATAATTTGAGGGGGGTGAATTTTCATGGAACATTCTAGAACATCAGTGTTGCATTAATTCTAGAGACATAAAATGTTATATGATGGTATATTATAATGGGTAGCACCATATGCAACAGCAGTTTGACTTTGCAATTTCCAAAATGGCTGCCGTTACCATGGAAACAATGCAAAAAAGGTCAAAATGCTTCAAAAACCTTAAAGTAGCCTTTACTCTCTTAAAATGGTAGGTCAAATCCATTGAAACTTTGATGGTATGTTCCCTCCCATGTACCAATGTGGCATCTGTCATTACATTTTGGGAATGGTCTTTGTAACCATGGAAACCAGCCAAAATTTCAAAATTTCAGAAATTTCAAAATGCCCCAAACTTGATAAAACTTCACTGAAATGTCAACTGAGATGTGCAGAGTTGCTATTTGTCTTTTGAATTTTCAAAATGGCCGCCGTTGCCATGGAAACAACAAAAAATACAAACATAAACTGACTATGCAGTATGGACTTTGCTCATTGTTGAAGGCCGTACATTGACCTATAGTTGTTAATTTCTGTGTCATTTGGTCTCTTGTGGAGAGTTGTCTCATTGGCAATCATACCACATCTTCTTTTATATATAAAACACCTCGTAAATTTGAGGCAAAATTCCGTTATCAAGAGTATGTGCATACGATCAAATACAAATCTGTACTGCAAAACATCTTCTAGAATATGCTAAAAGAAAAATATATAATTTAACGTGCTTCTATTCTATACAAAAATCGTGCTGTGAAGAGAAAATCGCCACCGACAGAGAGAAACACTAAGAGTACATATTAGTGACATTTCTGTACTTGCATTACAGTACACATCCGTGAATTACACACCTGCTAAAATATACACATTAGCTGAAATCAATCGATAAACGTGTAATTTAATTGTACAAAATAAGATACAAGTATCGTGTGATACGCGAGCTATTATAGAACAAAATGAACAGTTAGTATGGCGCTCCGTCAATATATACACATGTTGTCTGTCCAAGGTCCCTCTAAAAGAATACAAATATGCTAAGTCCACGATAATATACTTGCACATCACGTGACGCCACGTTCTTCCTCGCGCGTGGGTCTAATTTTAGATTCTAAAGAATTCCCAAACTATGTATAGAACTCAAACCTATTCTATGGGATGAGAAAAAAGGGGGATCAAAGACATGCCAATTCCAGCATGTATAATAGATGTGCCATTTGACTTTGGTACACTTTAAGTGGTTGCTGCTACTGTGACAATGTCCAGTACAGGGTGACATCCTCCGCTATTGCTTGCAATAGCAAATCTATCTTATTGTTTTTGTCCCGTTTCTTATTAAGTCGCCAAAACGGAGTTTTGGAGACTTATTGTTTTTGTCCCGTTTCTTATTATTATTATTATTCTTATTCTTCTTTTTCTAAACCCTTAAACTGTCCTACCATTTTCTTGGAAGCTATAGAGGATGGAAACTTTATATTTTTTCTGGGTATGGGTCTGCATCATGGGGGTTGCAGAACCCAATGTTCATGATACCAGGTGTCATCTTGGCATAATTAGGGGCTCAAAGATGGGTGGGGTCAAATTTATTTTACATTTCTTAAATTTGCTACTGTATGTAGGGTAAATGGAATTATGATTACTTTTATAAATATTAAGAGACACATGTCTGCTTCAACATGGAACTTTTTATTTCAGTAGGGGTCTCCTTGGCATAATTTGAGGGGTGAATTTTCATGGAACATTCTAGAACATCAGTGTTGCATTAATTCTAGAGACATAAAATGTTATATGATGGTATATTATAATGGTAGCACCATATGCAACAGCAGTTTGACTTTGCAATTTCCAAAATGGCTGCCGTTACCATGGAAACAATGCAAAAGGTCAAAATGCTTCAAAAACCTTAAAGTAGCCTTTACTCTCTTAAAATGGTAGGTCAAATCCATTGAAACTTTGATGGTATGTTCCTCCCATGTACCAATGTGGCATCTGTCATTACATTTTGGGAATGGTCTTTGTAACCATGGAAACCCGCCAAAATTTCAAAATTTCAGAAATTTCAAAATGCCCCAAACTTGATAAAACTTCACTGAAATGTCAACTGAGATGTGCAGAGTTGCTATTTGTCTTTTGAATTTTCAAAATGGCCGCCGTTGCCATGGAAACAACAAAAATACAAACATAAACTGACTATGCAGTATGGACTTTGCTCATTGTTGAAGGCCGTACATTGACCTATAGTTGTTAATTTCTGTGTCATTTGGTCTCTTGTGGAGAGTTGTCTCATTGGCAATCATACCACATCTTCTTTTTATATATAAAACACCTCGTAAATTTGAGGCAAAATTCCGTTATCAAGAGTATGTGCATACGATCAAATACAAATCTGTACTGCAAAACATCTTCTAGAATATGCTAGAAGAAAAAATATATAATTTAACGTGCTTCTATTCTATACAAAATCGTGCTGTGAAGAGAAAATCGCCACCGACAGAGAGAGAAACACTAAGAGTACATATTAGTGACATTTCTGTACTTGCATTACAGTACACATCCGTGAATTACACACCTGCTAAAATATACACATTAGCTGAAATCAATCGATAAACGTGTAATTTAATTGTACAAAATAAGATACAAGTATCGTGTGATACGCGAGCTATTATAGAACAAAATGAACAGTTAGTATGGCGCTCCGTCAATATATACACATGTTGTCTGTCCAAGGTCCCTCTAAAAGAATACAAATATGCTAAGTCCACGATAATATACTTGCACATCAAGTGACGCCACGTTCTTCCTCGCGCGTGGGTCTAATTTTAGATTCTAAAGAATTCCCAAACTATGTATAGAACTCAAACCTATTCTATGGGATGAGAAAAAAAGGGGATCAAAGACATGCCAATTCCAGCATGTATAATAGATGTGCCATTTGACTTTGGTACACTTTAAGTGGTTGCTGCTACTGTGACAATGTCCAGTACAGGGTGACATCCTCCGCTATTGCTTGCAATAGCAAATCTATCTTATTGTTTTTGTCCCGTTTCTTATTAAGTCGTCAAAACGGAGTTTTGGAGACTTATTGTTTTGTCCGTTTCTTATTATTAAGTCGCCAAAACGGAGTTTTGAGACTTATGTTTTGTCCCGTTTCTTATTATTATTATTATTATTATTATTATTATTATTATTATTATTCTTCTTAACCCTAATTTGTCCGACCATTTTCTTCCAAGCCTTAAATGATGGAAACTTTATATTTGGTATGATGTTGGGGTAGTATCCCTAGGGTGCATTCGCTATTTTTATTTCAAATGGGGGTCAACTTGGCACTTTTTGGGGCCGGACCATGGGTGTGGTCATTTTCAACTATTGATTCGTTACTGGTAGAACCTTTAAGTTTTGTGTAATACAAGAGACCGATGTCCAGGTGTCCATTCCACATTTTTATTTCAGCCCGGGGTCATCTTGACATTATTTTAGGGGTCAATTTTCATGGAACATTCTAGAACAATAGTCATGTGATTAGTCATGTGATAGTGTTGAATTATTCCTATGTACTTTTATGTTATATAATGATAGATTATTACAGGTAGCACCATATGTAGCTGGAATTAGACTTTGGAATTTTAAAATGGCCGCCGTTACCATGGAAACTGCAAAATGTGAAAAATTTTTAAAATGCTTCAAATTTAATGAAATTTTACAGAGATGTTAACGAGTGTATGTAGATTAGGAAATTGACTTTGGAATTTCCAAAATGACCGCCGTTGCCATGGAAACAACAAAATGCGAAAAATCTAGATTTGGTCCAATCTTTATGAAACTTGACAGTAATGTGACCTGTCATGTGTAGATGTGCCATCCGACTTTGGAATTTTCAAAATGGCTGCCGTTACCATGGAAACTGCAAAATGTCAAAAATTCAAAATGCTCCAAACTTAGTTAAACTTTACACAAATGTTGACTGTCTTATGTAGATGTGGCATTTGACTTTGGAATTTCCAAATGGCCACCGTAACCATGGAAACACGAATGCCTAAATTTGAAAATTGGTCCAATTTTATGAAACTTATAAGTAATGTGACCTGTCATGTGTAGATGTGCTATCCGACTATGAAATTTCAAAATGGCTGCCGTTACCATGGAAACAGCAGAACAATGGTTGGGGCCGTTTTATGACTTTTGTGTTAGCATCCTAACACAGGATTACTTGTTTATTATTATTCTTATTCTTCTTTTTCTAAACCCTTAAACTGTCCTACCATTTTCTTGGAAGCTATAGAGGATGGAAACTTTATATTTTTCTGGGTATGGGTCTGCATCATGGGGTTGCAGAACCCAATGTTCATGATACCAGGGTGTCATCTTGGCATAATTAGGGGCTCAAAGATGGGTGGGGTCAAATTTATTTTACATTTCTTAAATTTGCTACTGTATGTAGAGTAAATGGAATTATGATTACTTTTATAAATATTAAGAGACACATGTCTGCTTCAACATGGAACTTTTTTATTTCAGTAGGGGTCTCCTTGGCATAATTTGAGGGGGTGAATTTTCATGGAACATTCTAGAACAATAGTCATGTGATTAGTCATGTGATAGTGTTGAATTATTCCTATGTACTTTTATGTTATATAATGATAGATTATTACAGGTAGCACCATATGTAGCTGTAATTCGACTTTGGAATTTTTAAAATGGCCGCCGTTACCATGGAAACTGCAAAATGTGAAAATTTTTAAAATGCTTCAAATTTAATGAAATTTTACAGATATGTTAACGAGTGTATGTAGATTTGAATTTGACTTTGTAATTTCCAAAATGGCCGCCGTTGCCATGGAAACAACAAAATGCGAAAATCTAGATTTGGTCCAATCTTTATGAAAGTTGACAGTAATGTTACCTGTCATGTGTAGATGTGCCATCCGACTTTGGAATTTTCAAAATGGCTGCCGTTACCATGGAAACTGCAAAAATGTCAAAAAATTCAAAATGCTTCAAACTTAATGAAACTTTACACAAATGTTGACTGTCTTATGTAGATGTGGCATTTGACTTTGGAATTTCAAAATGGCCACCGTAACCATGGAAACACGAATGCCTAAATTTGAAAATTGGTCCAATTTTATGAAACTTGTAAGTAATGTGACCTGTCATGTGTAGATGTGTTATCCGACTATGAAATTTCAAAATGGCTGCCGTTACCATGGAATCAGCAGAACAATGGTTGGGGCCGTTTGGCGACTTTTGTGTTAACATCCTAACACAGGATTACTTGTTATTATTATTCTTATTCTTCTTTTCTAAACCCTTAAACTGTCCTACCATTTTCTTGGAAGCTATAGAGGATGGAAACTTTATATTTTTCTGGGTATGGGTCTGCATCATGGGGGTTGCAGAACCCAATGTTCATGATACCAGGTGTCATCTTGGCATAATTAGGGGCTCAAAGATGGGTGGGGTCAAATTTATTTTACATTTCTTAAATTTGCTACTGTATGTAGAGTAAATGGAATTATGATTACTTTTATAAATATTAAGAGACACATGTCTGCTTCAACATGGAACTTTTTATTTCAGTAGGGGTCTCCTTGGCATAATTTGAGGGTGAATTTTCATGGAACATTCTAGAACATCAGTGTTGCATTAATTCTAGAGACATAACATGTTATATGATGGTATATTATAATGGGTAGCACCATATGCAACAGCAGTTTGACTTTGCAATTTCCAAAATGGCTGCCGTTACCATTGAAACAATGCAAAAATGGTCAAAATGCTTCAAAAACTTTAAAGTAGCATTTACTTTCTTAAAATGGTAGGTCAAATCCATTGAAACTTTGATGGTATGTTCCCTTCCATGTACCAATGTAGCATCTGTCATTAAATTTTGGGAATGGTCTCTGTTACCATGGAAACTAGCCAAAATGTCAAAAAAATCAAAATTTCAAAATGCTCCAAACTTAATGAAACTTAATCTGATTCTTGACTGGCAAGTCTAGATGAGACTTTGACTTAGGAATTTTGCAAAATAGCCACCGTTACCAACTGCAAAAATGTCAAAAAATTTTAAATCATCAAAAATCCCCTAAATGATCTGTTAATTAAAAGAAACATGTAGTGCCATTCATATATATGTGCATTCCCTGTTTAAAATATTTGAAATGGCTGCTGCTTTGTGGCAATGGGGAAGGGTGACATCCGCTATTGCTTGCAATGGCAAATCTAGTTAAGTCGCCAAACTGAGTTTTGGAGACTTTATATTTTGTCCCGTTTCTTATTATTATTATTATTATTATTATTATTATTATTATTATTATTCTTCTTCTTAACCCTAATTTGTCCGACCATTTTCTTCCAAGCCTTAAATGATGGAAACTTTATATTTGGTATGATGTTGGGGTAGTATCCCTAGGGTGCATTCACTATTTTTATTTCAAATGGGGTCAACTTGGCACTATTTGGGGCCGGAACATGGGTGGGGTCATTTTTCAACTATTGATTCGCTACTGGTAGAACCTTTAAGTTTTGTGTAATACAAGAGACCGATGTCCAGGTGTCCATTCCATATTTTTATTTCAGCCCAGGGTCATCTTGGCATTATTTTAGGGGTCAATTTTCATGGAACATTCTAGAACAATAGTCATGTGATTAGTCATGTGATAGTGTTGAATTATTCCTAAGTACTTTTATGTTATATAATGATAGATTATTACAGGTAGCACCATATGTAGCTGTAATTCGACTTTGGAATTTTAAAATGGCCGCCGTTACCATGGAAACTGCAAAATGTGAAATTTTTAAAATGCTTCAAATTTAATGAAATTTTACAGAGATGTTAACGAGTGTATGTAGATTTGGAATTTGACTTTGGAATTTCCAAAATGGCCGCCGTTGCCATGGAAACAACAAAAATGCGAAAAATCTAGATTTGGTCCAATCTTTATGAAACTTGACAGTAATGTGACCTGTCATGTGTAGATGTGACATCCGACTTTGGAATTTATAAAATGGCTGCCGTTACCATGGAAACTGCAAAAATGTCAAAAAATTCAAAATGCTTCAAACTTAATGAAACTTTACACAAATGTTGACTGTCTTTTGTAGATGTGGCATTTGACTTTGGAATTTCCAAAATGGCCACCGTAACCATGGAAACACGAATGCCTAAATTTGAAAATTGGTCCAACTTTTAAGAAACTTGTAAGTAATGTGACCTGTCATGTGTAGATGTGCTATCCGACTATGAAATTTCAAAATGGCTGCCGTTACCATGGAAACAGCAGAACAATGGTTAGGGCCGTTTTGGCGACTTTTGTGTTAGCATCCTAACACAGGATTACTTGTTAAGTCGCCAAAACGGAGTTTTGAGACTTTATGTTTTGTCCCGTTTCTTATTATTATTATTATTATTATTATTATTATTCTTCTTAACCCTAATTTGTCCGACCATTTTCTTCCAAGCCTTAAATGATGGAAACTTTATATTTGGTATGATGTTGGGGTAGTATCCTAGGGGTGCATTCGCTATTTTTATTTCAAATGGGGTCAACTTGGCACCATTTGGGGCCGGAACATGGGTGGGGTCATTTTCGACTATTGATTCGCTACTGGTAGAACCTTTAAGTTTTGTGTAATACAAGAGACCGATGTCCAGGTGTCCATTTCACATTTTTATTTCAGCCTGGGGTCATCTTGGCATTATTTTAGGGGGTCAATTTTCATGGAACATTCTAGAACAATAGTCATGTGATTAGTCATGTGATAGTGTTGAATTATTCCTATGTACTTTTTATGTTATATAATGATAGATTATTACAGGTAGCACCATATGTAGCTGTTATTCGACTTTGGAATTTTTAAATGGCCGCCGTTACCATGGAAACTGCAAAATGTGAAATTTTTTAAAATGCTTCAAATTTAATGAAATTTTACAGAGATGTTAACGAGTGTATGTAGATTTGGAATTTGACTTTGAATTTCCAAAATGGCCGCCGTTGCCATGGAAACAACAAAAATGCGAAAAATCTAGATTTGGTCCAATCTTTATGAAACTTGACAGTAATGTGACCTGTCATGTGTAGATGTACCATCCGACTTTGGAATTTTCAAAATGGCTGCCGTTACCATGGAAACTGCAAAAATGTCAAAAAATTCAAAATGCTTCAAACTTAATGAAACTTTACACAAATGTTGACTGTCTTATGTAGATGTGGCATTTGACTTTGGAATTTCAAAATGGCCACCGTAACCATGGAAACACGAATTCTAAATTTGAAAATTGGTCCTATTTTTATGAAACTTGTAAGTAATGTGACCTGTCACGTGTAGATGTGCTATCCGACTATGAAATTTCAAAATGGCTGCCATTACCATGGAAACAGCAGAACAATGGTTGGGGGCCGTTTGGCGACTTTTGTGTTAGCATCCTAACACAGGATTACTTGTTATTTTATTTTTCTTCCACACATTTTGTCCGCGCGAGTTCTAAGAATTGAACGGACCAATGTTTATGGAACTCAACTATAATGAGGAACCCCATTTGAAGTTGTGCACCTTGCTATGGAATGGTAAAGATGGCCGCCGTT